>JBBPKF010000021.1:12655-26844 GCA_038089175.1 Binderoboletus segoi | reverse complement strand
TAAAACATCTGCCCCATATACTCCAGAACAAAACAGACTAGCAGAGTGCATGAACCAAACTTTCTTGTTCCTAGCAAACTCCATGCTAGAGGACTCAAAACTTCCTAAGTCATTCTGGACCAATGCCATGGCAACTGCAGCATATGTTACAGGCTAGAGCCCAACCTCCACACTTGGAGGTGACAATCTCTACCATCCTCTTTTCAAACAGAAAGTTAATCTGACCATATTCTGCCCATGCAGCTGTCTAGCATATTCTCTTATATCAAAAGAACAACAGGGAGGAAAATTCTGACTTCACAGAAGAAGATACATAATGCCTGAATACTCCTACAGATAACAGGCCTAAAAACTCCTTGACCTTGAACACCACTCCATTATCTCTGCTCACCATCTCATCTTCCATGAATCCAGCAGAATCTCCAATGTGGAATACACAGCATGGAAGGACCCCCTAGAAAAGCAGTGGCAGGGACTAATCCCAAACTACCCATACCAATTGAAATTCCCAGAAGACAATGATGACTCAGACATGCCAGAAACAGTGAGAGCACCTCTGGGCACTGACAAACAAGCAGAACTACCTCCTGCATCTGCCACACTGGCCCTGGCCCCAGACTCACCTACAGCATCCATCATCCACCTGCTGTCTCCCAAGACCAGCACTCTATTAAACTATGGTCAGACTTCTCTGGGAAAACTCCAAAGGTCTGGAGTTCTGAGGAAGTTGGGACTTGGCTTCACTGTATGTGATGTGCCCTTACAAGAGTTCTGGTGTCCTGGATTTATGGAGGATCAGAGTGAGGATGGAAGGTCAGAGTAGAGTCATCAAGACTCAGAGACAGAGTGAGGAGAATATCAAGTTAGGTTGATATTCAGACTGGAGTATCTACAGATAGAGTACAGAGTTTATATACTATGGAGAAATCAGATGACTAAGGAGTTTGGAGGTTGGGTAGAAAATGTACTGAAGGTGCTGCAGAGTTGTGCTCCACAGTTAACACTGCATAGAGGAATCTAAGTAGCAGAACTAATACTAATGTGGGTGAAATGAAATGGAGAGTACTGAAATAAAATGGAATGTAACAGAATGGAATAGAGAGCATTGCATGAGTGCAAAAGAAAATGGAACAGAGATGGGTGCAGAGAACTGGAGTTGGTCTGGAATACAATAGTATCCCCCTTTTAGGCCTGAACTCTTGAAGGCCTTTAGAGGTGCACATGACATCTGTCAAAAACACTGAAGTCAGGATTGGAGTTTGAATGGTTGTGGTCCTATAAGAACCAGGTGTTCATTCAGATTGTTTCTTTATCATCTACTACCATGTTTACATTTGCCAACATCAATACCTGATCCAAGGAGTGCCTTGCATAGTGCACTAACAATAATGATGACTTATGGACTGTGAAGGCCACTGAGTGAAAGAGGTGGGCAAAGGCAAGAAGGAAGAAAGAAGTGTGGAGGAAGGTGGAGGTGGAGGTGCAGAAGAGAACAGAGGAGGAGGCCACAAAAAGGCAGGCAGAGGAAGCCACAATGCAGAGTGTGGCAGAAGGGGCAACACAGAGGGCAGAGGCTGAGGTAGCCAAAAAATGGGTGCATCTAGAGTAAAACATAGGTGGGCAGGGCTGACCTGAGCACAGGTGCAACGAGTGCAAGTAGAGCAGAGCTCCAGCAAAGGGAAGGGTTGAGTAGAAGAATTGCTGGAGTGTATTCTCACTCCTGGTAAGTCTACTTCATATATGGCTTGCCATGATGTCAAGGCAAGATGTGAGTGGCCTGGAGAAGAGAAGCTGAAGTGAAAGTGGAAGAAGAAAGTGAAGGAGATAGAACAGCCATGAAATAAGGCATAGTCAGAGAAGGGGTCAGAGTTGGCCTGAAAGAGGGCTGTTACAATTTTCCTTTGTTCTTCTATTCTTTGCAATACTCTGCTGGGTTCTTCATGTCTCTCTGGACTCATTCTTATCTCATGTAGTAATAGGACTCAACACTCTTGTCATCTACATATGTGCACTCCATTGTCTCCTTATCTTGTACCTCTTATGGTTCAGGCACTTCCCCTCTAACTAAGGTCACTTTGCATTCATGACCCAATATCTCTTATCTGATCATTCCATCTTGTTTTTTTGCCTTCCATATGATGTGCTCTGCAGTCAATTACATGATGTTCTACCTCTTTCTACAGACCAGCCCTAAACCAGCCATACTCTGTGTATAAGTCACTACTGCACACCATGTTCCTCATCTAGTTCTATGCAATTCAATCTGACTTGCTGAGCTAGTATCTTCTTAGGCTTTGCCACCCTAAGTAAGCTATCAGGCCTAGTGGAGAGTGCTGTCTTGCTTGCTGTGTCCTTGAAGTATTGCCTTGCCATGACACCAAACTTATCAACCATGGTAGCCAGCTGGTTGCTTTGACCTTGTCTTTGATTGCTCAATGATAGTAAGATCACTGTATTGCCTTCAGTAGAGAGACTGTTGCTCCTAAGGTGCAAGCCAGCAAGTGCTGTGTAACAAAAGAACTAGATCTTCTGGCTCTCAGGTGTCATCCTGCTGAGTGTATCTCCTCACCATTGCTGACCAACCCTCTCACTGCATTTCTGGTCCAGGATCTTCTTCTGACCTCTGAGCTTCCTCCACTCCTCCTTCCATTTGTCAGCTGAAACCCACCAGGCCTTATACTGACTGGTCTACTAGTAAGTGCTTCCACAGGAAGAGTTCCTGAATCTACCCAGTCTTTCCCAGGTCAATCTCCAGTTACTGGAAGTATCATCAGCCATGCCATTGACAAAGCAATCAGATGATCATATTCTGCTTGGTCTTCTACACCTTCTCCTCTGTCATCCTGAACCTCATTGCCTTCTCCTCCTCCTTCTCCAGGACCAGGCTCCCCCATTGCCATAACCCTACCCCAATTCCCTCTACTCATGACTGAACTAAAAGCAGCTTTACTGGAAGCCTTCTCAGACAAGTCTAAGGATGCACAACAATGGATAAAGGCTATGAAGGCCTACTCCACAGTGAATGCCACTCTGTATGTGGCCAATGCCAATAAACTTTGCACCACCCTGAACTGCATGTCCACCAGGAGAGGTGGAATGTTTGCTGAACATTGGTATGACAGAATTGTGAATGCTAATGTTACCACTGCAGATAAAACCTTCAACAAAATGATCAAAGACTTCAACACTATGTTCTACCCAATTGACCAAGCATTCAATGTGTGCTACCACTTGGACCATCTTAAGCAACACCATCAAAAGAATGATGCCAGAAAATGAGATGATGGGTTCCAGGAATACATTACCAAAGCCCAAAATCTGATTGATAGGGCTAAAATCACTGACAAGAATGAAAGAAAGCACAAGTTCCTTACAGGACTAGATATCTCCATTGCAGGACCCATTGTCATGAATGGTGAACTGGCAATGCTAGAGGAGTTGCTGAAAAAGGCCACTGAATACCACTCTCACCTCACTCAAGTCCATAATCTCCATTCTGGCCACTACTACTCATTGCCTTCCACCTCATCCCATACCTGTGACCTGAATGTGATGGATATTGATTTTGAAAAGCTCCACCCCTCTGAGCAAGCCAAGCTGGTTTGCAACAAAAAATGTTCTATTTGCAGGAAACCTGGATGCTGGTTAATGAATCACTTCAAGGAAAAAGGAAAGGAAAGGAAACCCTATGTTCCTTCCTACATTACCAACTGGGCAGTCATAATGGAAAAATCTGCTCAGAAACCCCTGGCCTACCAGCTGCAGATGCCAAAAGAAACCTCCACCTCTCTGATTGATGAATACATCAAAGCTCTCTAACTCAAAGGAAGTTTGAACAAGGAAATTCTTAAATTTTTGCACACCTGCTTCAAAGATGAAATGCCTGCATAGGAAGCCAAGAAACCTGCAGAAGGGCCATCCACCTCAGATTTTTGAAGAGGGAGCAGTCTAAGTCAATGGACTCTCTTCCTACTGTAACACTTTCTCCCATGTACACCATGAGTAATGCCAACAAAGCTATGAAACTCTTGATCACTCTTCATGGAAACAGAAGAAAAGTCCACACCAAGGCCCTCCTTGACAGCAGAGCTATGGGATTGTTTATATCCTGGGACTTTGTCAGAAAACACCAGTTAGAACTATGGAAACTCAAACAATGTATCACTGTGAGGAACGCCGATGGAATCAAAAATTGTACTGGAACCATCTGTTTTGTAACCCAACTTTCCCTGACTATCCAGGGGACGTAAATCTACACCCACATACAGGAGTTCTACATCACTGATTTAGGAAGGGAAACCATTATCCTTGGCCACCCCTGGCTACAGAAGCACAACCCAGTGATCAACCAGAGAACAGGCAACCTGCTGATGAGGAAACATCCAAACATGAAACAGAAGAGAGCGACCACCTCTTGCAAATGGTTAATAAAATTATGGTACCTATGGAGATCCACAGAACACAGCTAAGAAAGAAGTCCTCCTTCCCAGTGCATATAAAGATTTCCAAGATGTGTTCAATGAACCCCCAAGTGGAGAACTTTCTCCTCACTGTGGACAATTTGATTTCACCATCAAGATCAATGAGGACTTTGTCCTGAAGGTAGTGAAAACATATCTGCTTAATGTCTCTGAACAACAAGCATGCAAAGACTTCATCAAGGAAAACCTGGAAGCCAGAAAAATCATCCCCTTGACATCCCCACAAGCCTCCCCTTTCTTTTTTGTAGCTAAGAAAGATGGCAAACTATATCCTTGCCAAGATTATTGGTACCTAAACTCTCATACAATCAAAAATGCCTACCCACTCCTGATCATTTCTGACTTGTTCAACCAGTTTAAGAATACCAAATGATTCATGAAGTTTGACATCTGATGGGGCTATAATAACATACTAATTGACAAGAATAGCCAATGGAAGGCCACCTTCATCACTACAGAGGGCCTCTTCAAGCCACAAGTTATGTTCTTCAGTTTCTCCAATGCTTCTCCCCATTTCCAGAACATGATGAACCATATATTCTGGGACATGATCACAGAAGAATGGCTAGATATTTACATGAATGACCCCAGATTTGCCTCAGCAGATATGAAAACTCACCAGGAAAGAATGAAACAAGTCTTGGAATGGTTTAGGAAAGAGAAACTATACCTCAAACTATCAAAATGCACCTTTGACACTGAGGAAATGGAGTATTTGGGAATGATCATAAGGGAAGGACAAGTCTGCCTTGATTCATTAAAGGTCAAGGTCATTGATGACTGGAAACCACCCACCAATGTCAAGGGAGTTTGGTCATTCCTCAGATTCTGCAACTTTTACTGAAAGTTTGTCCTGAACTACACAAACATTGCCTGCCCACTCAATGACCTTACAAAAAATGACCACCCATGACACTGGAAGGCTACCCAGCAAACCATGTTCAATAACCTAAGTGATTTTCATGGCACAACCAATTTTGCAGATGCCCAATAACACAAAACCCTTCACAATCCTGATGGATGCCTTACTTGTCACCTTGGAAGGAGTGCTCTTACAACAGGATGCCAATGGAGATTACCACCCCTGTTCTTACCACTCTTAGACCTTCCTCAATGCTGAATGGAACTACAACATCTATGACCATGAACTGTTAGTGGTCATACATGCTTTGGACACTTGGAAGCATTACCTTTGTGGTGTCAGACACCCTGTCATGGTCTTTATGGACCACAAAAACCTCACCTTCTTCCATTCCCCCCATAAGTTGTCTTGACAACAGGCCCATTGAATGCTGCTCTTACAAGACTTCAACCTCTGTTTTACCAGCATCCCTGCTACACAAGTCACCCCCACCAATGCCCTCTCACAATACCCATACCCAGCCACTTATGAACATGACAATGAGAATGTTGTTCTTCTTTCTAATCATTTATTCATTAAAACCTTGAACCTGACCATTGCTGACAAGGTTGTCCAATTCTCTGCCACCAACCCTTTTGTTGTCACTACCATATGTGCCATCTCTGACCACATATCACCTATTGCATGCTACCTCTTGACTGACTGGCATTTCAAAAATGGCCAGCCCTTCTTTCAGTGGTGATTGTACATTCTCCCTGGCCAATGTGATGCCATATTTCACCACTGTCACTCCTCCATGACCATGGGCCATGGCAGGGTTTTTCACACTCAAACTCTTGTCATGCATGACTATTGGTGGCCTGGCCTCGCTACCTACATTTGAAAATTTGTTGCTGGCTGCCTGGACTGTCAAGTCTGTAAGGTGATCACCCATGTGATGCACCTGCCATATGTCCCCATTCCATCTGCCACAACCTGCCTGTTCCAGCAAGTTTCTGTAAATCTCATCACAGACCTTTCACCTGTGCACAGCTTCAACTTGATCTTGATTGTGGTCAACCATGGACTCTTGAAGGGGATAATTTTATGCCCTTGTAACAAAATCATTGATGCCACAGGAGTCACAGAGCTTTTCTTCCAAAATGTGTTCAGATGGTTCAGGTTACATGACAAGATAATATCTGACTGGGGACCCCAATTTGCCTCTGCATTTGCCCAAGAATTAGCATGACTCCTTGAATATACCCTAGCCTTGTCCACCACATATCATTCCCAAATGGACAGGCAAACTGAACAAGTCAACCAAGAACTCAAAACATATCTCTGGATGTTTTGTTCCACCTCCCCAACCCAATGGGTTGACATGCTTCCCTATGCCAAATTCTGCCACAACAGCACTTCACACTCATCTACACAGAAATTCCCATTTCTTATCATGTTCAGCTATGAACCATGAGCCCACCCTTTCATAAACAAATCCTTCATTCCTGCTGTCTCCTCTCATATCAAAACTTTGGATGACATTTGTGCAGAAGTCTTGGCTGCACATGAAAAGGCAGCCCTTATCATGAAAAACTGCCTTCAATCACAACTCCTGAAATGGAAAATTGGAAACAGGGTCTGGTTAGAAGCAAAAAACCTGAAATTCCCTGGTCACACCTGAAAACTGTCCCAACAATGTTACAGATCATTTCCCATCATAAAAGTAATAACACCATGAGCTTATTGATTAAAACTCCCAGCAACATGGAAGATCCACCCAGTATTCCATGCATCCCTTCTAAATCTGTTCTGCAGCACTACTGAATATGGAACTCCCTTTATCTCACCACCTCTGAAGGAAATAGAAGGAGAAGAACAGTACAAGATAGACGCCATCATGAGCCATCATGGCACACACTGATAGTGCCACTATCTGATCCAATGTAAAGGGTACTCTTCTGCTGAAGATACCTGGAAACCTAAGGGAAACTTAAGTGGAGCTCCAAAGATTCTTGGAGCATCTAAGAAACACTTTGCCCTTTGACCCCACCTTCATGTCTCTCTACACCAGATACTTCCAACAGCAAGCCTTCCATCAAGAAATTGAACTTGAAACCAACTGTGAAATCATTCAGAACTCTTCTTGTCACCAACCCATTCCCAATTCTCCCCCTATGGTGGCCTACCATGCAGAACAAGGCCTTGACATCCCAGACTCATCTTCAACCTTGTCTCCATCCTCCTCCACTCAAGATCTCACCATCAGACTGTGTGACCATGCAGTCACTCCACCTCCTCTTGATATAGCAGAGGAGATGACTCCTGATGAGGCATCTCCATCCCATTTTGCACAGGTTGATAGTGCCACAGTCCCCACTCAGTCCATCCTCCCTAATAACATTCCTCTCCACATCTATAGGTTACCCTTTCTTTACAGATGTCACATTTATGTAGCAACCCTGGAGGACCCTGGCCTCATATTTCTTGTAGAACACTCTTCCATCTTTACCACTTCCAGTATGCTCCCAGTCTTGTCCACATCTACCACCAACTCATCCTCTGCTGAAATTCCTTTACAGGGCTCACACTGTCATTTGCCACCACTGCCTGCCTAGGCATGGCCACTCAAGCCCTGGTAGAAAGTATCCAATCATTACTCAGTATCCTTGATGATGCTGAGTTAGTTGACGTAATTGACAGTTTGTCCCTGATCATGTTCAGGGAACTACTTGCTGATCTACTCCCTACTCTAAACAAGGTTGACTATGCTTGGTACTTTCACCCCATGGGATCACCATCCATTTCTCCTCCTCCTATCCTGGTCCCTGTTCCACTTATCAACCACATCATCAATATTCCCTTTTTATTCCAACCTGAACATGCTGAATTCTCTTGTGTGAAACAAAGGTTCTCCCTAATATCTCAAAACTGGAGAGGTGGTACTCACCCCATCTGACCTAAGAAGAGAATTGCTGATCCATCTAGCATGGAGGAAAGCAAAGCCCTCTGAAAGGAAGACATTGAAGCAGAATCACCATTGTCGCCACAGTATCATTGCTTCATCTGCAACAAAACCAGTCACTTATGCACAGCATGTCCCAGGTACCAGTGCCCATACTGCTATCAGTATGCCCCTCACCATTGGGCATTGCACTGTCCAAACCATCATTGTGGCCATTGTGGGACTGATAGGCATATAGTCACTGACTGCCCATTCAAGGAGGAAATACATCTGGTGACAGCACCTGTGGATGCTTGACTGGAGTCTGGTAGCCTCTAGGCTAGATGGGGGGTAATGTTACAATTTTCCTTCATCCTTCTATTCTTTGCAATACTCTGCCAGGTTCTTCACATCTCTCTGGGCTCATTCTTATCTTGTGTAGTAATAGGACTCAACACTCTCATTGTCTACATATGTGCACTCTGTTGTCTCCTTATCTTGTACCTCTTATGGTTCAGGCACTTCCCCTCTGACTAAGGTCACTTTGCATTCATAACCCAATATCTCTTATCTCATTGTTCCATCTTGTTCCTTTGCCTTCCATATGACATGCTCTGCAGTCAATTACATGATGTTCTACCTCTTTCTACAGACCAGCTCTAAACCAGCCATACTCTGTATATAAGTTGCTACTGCACACCATGTTCCTCATCTAGTTCTATGCAATTTGACCTGACTTGCTGAGCTAGTACCCTCTTAGACTTTGTCACCCTAAGTAAGCTATCAGGCCTAGTGGAGAGCACCATCTCACTTGCTGTGTCCTTGAAGTGTTGCCTTGCCACAACACTGAACTTATCAACTGTGGTAGCCAGCTGGTTGCTTTGACCTTGTCTTTGATTGCTCAATGATAGTAAGATCGCTGTATTGTCTTCGGTAGGGAGACTGTCACTCCTAAGGTGCTAGCCAGCAAGTGCTGCATAACAAGAGCATGTTCAGAGAAGACAGAGTAAGGAAGGAGTAGGATGACAGAGTGTGCCCAGGAGATAGTGGGGGAAATCTGGAAGCTTCACAATGTGATGAAGAAGCAGGTGGTATGTCTGGATGCCCAGACCAAACTGCTTTGCCACCTGGTGGAGCTGAAGATGAAGGAGGTGTATGGGTAAAGGGAGTTGGATGAAGAGAGTGGAGATGACAAGGAGGTAGTGGATGGGGAGGGGGAGGAGAAGAAGAAGGAGGAATTGGTGGGGTTGGCAAAGAAAGTGTCCAGAAAGGTCACTGAGTACTGGCCATGGGGCATGGTGACAGATGCCATGCAGGTGGAGGTCACAGCTGGAGATGAGATGGAAGACAAGGAGAACAGGACCATGGAGGTGGAGGCCAGAGAGATGGAGGTCAAAGGGTTGGAGGCCAGGATAGAGGGTGAAGCAGTAGAAAAGGAGTAGGATATGCCCTTGTGTAGAAGTGTCTTGAATGCAAAAGGGGGTTGTCTCAATCCTGTGAGCAGAGTGAAGTCTGGACATAGCCAGAGGTCAGAGAAAAACAGAAAATGGACAGAAAGAGGGGCAGAGAGGATGAACAGATTGACATGGATGTAGCCCTATCCCCCTCTTTGAAAGAGGTGTCCCATCATTGAGTGAGGATGTCAGGCTGCAGAAACACAGCATGCAGGATGATGGAGGCAGAGCAGAGAGTGAACTCTGGAGGGCAGGGAAACATGATACATTAGAGGGGAGCAGAGTCAGCCAGAGGCTGCAGAGACAAGCTCAGAGGTGTGGGCATGGTATGTCCAGGTGAATGAAATATGGTACAGCTCAATACTCTATCAATCAATGGGTTGTTCATGGGCAAGTCTGTGATTTCCTAGTACAAGAGGGCAGGGACCATACAGTGGAATGACATGAATGTTGACAGAGTGATGACTGATTTTCAGAATGGAGGAAGGAGGTCAGGGATTAAGTGAGCATGAGGTTTGGGAATCCTTCCAGACAACAGAGTTGAATGAAGGGGTAGAGCAGGGGGTACATCTAATGTGCACAGCAAAAAGAAGGTACAGGAATGGATAATGGATAATTCAAGGTCAGAGAGCAGACATGTTGGATCAGATTGTTAGAAAGGCATGGAAGGAGGCAATGCTACCTCAAGCCATGTGGAGTTGAAGGGGTTGACTATTTGTGTGCCTCCAAAGAGGCCTCAAGTTTTGTTTTCAGATGTTTAGTGCTGGCCACGTAAGCCTTGGCCACTCAAGATGTGGGCTTTGAGCAGTCTTTGGCCATGTGGCCAACCTGACCACAGAACATGCACAGGTTGTTTTTGAGGCAGCATGTGCATTCTGCCATGGTGAGCTTGCTATTCTCTCTGAGGTGGGATGATAAGTCCAGCATGGAAGGTGTGGATGCTCTGAAGGTGCTAAAGTTGGTGGGCTTCTTCTTGGAAGAGCTGGAGGAACCACTGGAAGGGGCAGATGGGGCAGATAATTTGTTGGAGAATCTGGAAGGGTCAGAGGAATGCTTTGCTTGATGGCTGAGTTCTGATTTGCACTCCCAGTAGTGAGCATCAATGGTGTGGGTGTGCTGATGGAGTTCAGAGAGGGTAGAGAGCTTGCCAATGTGAGAAATTTTGTTCTTGATGTAGTCTGAAAGGCCATTGTAGAAGTGGTAGCAGAGAGCATCATCTCTGTAGCCTCAGACCAGCAAAGTGATCTGATTGAAATCCATGATGTATTGATCAATCTTCTGACCATACCTCATGGTCAGTTGATTGAGCTAATACTCCACATCTCCAATGGGGTCATGCAGTCTAAAGTTGATCTGGAGATCTAGAACAAACTCTCTGTAGTCATCCATCCAGAACAGGCAGAGTGCCAGATCCTCCATTTGAAGGAGGTCAGGTTCAAACCATTTGAGCACCATGCCCTTGAGGTAGAACTGGTTGAAAGTGCCCTGGCATGATCAGATGTGAAGGCTTTTGGGCAGTTCTGGAAATTGAGTTTGCATTGCATCAAGAAGACCCAGAGTTTGCAGGAATTCAAACCATCAAACTGATCCAGTCCTTGGACTTTGGTCCTTTCCATGGGTTCAGAGGGTTGTGTTTGGACAAGCAGGCAAGGCCCCTGATTACACTGGCCAGATTGGTGAGCATATTACAAGGGATCTGCTCATCTTTGAAACTGGAGAGATCCAACTCATCTTTAGGAAGATCGAAGTCACCATTGGAGGGATCACCTCCAGGCATGTCCAGATGTCTGGAGTCAGTTCTACAAGTGACAGGAGTATGGAAAAAAAGCAGATTTGAAGGGGAGCCTTCATCTAGGAGTTCCTCAATGTGCCTCCTGGGGGTAGAAAAAAATGGAGGGAAGTGTGGTTGGGATGCAGAAGGGGCAATCTGTCTGGAAGAGAAGCTCTGGAACTGATTGATGACTTCTGGGCCTTGATGGTTGCTGCCAAGAGCACCAAGGAAATTGTGTTAGGGAGACAAAGGAGCATTGGCAATAACACAAGAGTGGGATCTGGTAGTTCAGGTATTCATAATGAGTGGGAAGAAATGGGAACTCTCTGCAAGTGTGAGTTCAAATATACTGTTAAATTATGGTTGGACTTCTCTGGGGAAACTCTGAAGATCTGGAGTTCTGAGGGGGTCAGGACTTAGCTTCACCATGTGTGGTGCACTCTTACAAGAGTCCCAGTGTTCCAAATTTACAGAAGGTCAGAGTGAGGACAAGAGGTCAGAGTAGAGTCATCAAGATCCAGAGACAAAGTGAGGAGAACATCAAGTTAGTGTTACAAATTTCCCTCTTTCTATTATTCATTATACTATTTTCTCATTTGCTTTACATTCTCACAGACTCATTCACTGTACAAGTACTATGAGGGGCTACTAGCCTCTTTATCCTGGCACACTCACCACATCTTCTCCTTACTCTTTACCTTATACAATATGGACACTTACCTTCTAACTGAGCTCTCATTATACTCAGTCATGTTCTGATCTCTTCATTGATTATCCCCATTCCATCAGTTTCTCTCTTGTTCTACATGGTGTCATTGTTGATTGATCTTTTACTTTCCACCTCATTCTATGGACTGGCCCTAAACCAGCCTCACTATGTACTTAAGTTGCTACAGCACATCATGTCCTTTACCTAGTTCTCACTTTGCAATCCTAGCACTTGCAGACTAGCATCTTCTAAGGAGTCACTGACATTAGTAGCCATGATCAGCCTAGTGGAGAGCACTGTCTTGCTCACTGTGTCCTTGTAGTGTTGCCATGCTGTGACACCATCTGACTTAACTGAAGTAGTTGTTCTGATGTTAGCCAATTGCACATCATTCACCTTGAATAGGAGACTGTCACTCCTCAGGTGCTAGCTTGCAAGTTCAAGCATAACAGTTAGGTTGGTATTCAGACTGAGGTATCTATAGATAGAGTACAGAGTTTTTATACTACAGAAAAATTGGATGACTAAGGAGTTTGAAGGTCAGGTAGGAAATGTACTGGAGGTACTGTGGAGTTGTGCTCTGCAGTTAACACTGCATGGAGGAATCTAAGTAGCAGAACTAACACTGATACAGATGGAATGGAATGGAGATTACTGGAATAAAATGGAATGTAACAGAATGGAATGGAGAGCATAGCATGAGTGCAAAAGGAAATGGAATGGAGATGGAACAGAATTGTCTATGATGGGTCAGAGGTAGTCACAGTGGACCAAAGATGGATGCAGAGAACCAGAGTTGGTCCGGGATATGACACACCCACTGAAAACATAGCTGGAGTATGCTGGAGCAACTGAGCCTGCCAACCAGTAGACAAGAACAAAGATTACCAGCAAACTCTGAACAAAGAGATACAAAGAAAGGTCTGAGTTCAGAAACCAACCAGGATGATGAAATGCAAAATCAACCTCTGAAAGAAAACCTGAAAGCTTCAGAACTTCTGGATGCTCCCAGAGCATTCTACACCACACAAGAACACTTGGAGGATCAGATCTTTGCCAGCACAATGAAGACTGAGTCTGGAAAAATGCTCTCAAATACCATAAGGGAGGCATATGCACATCTGGATGCCAACATGCAGAAAAGCGTGGTAGAGATGGAACTTCTAAGCCTAAATGCAAACCACATATATGAAAGAGTTTCACTACCTACCAGAGTTACTCCCATTACATCCAAACCAGTATTTTAAATCAAATGCAATCAAGACAGCAAAGTCGAATGATACAAGGTCTGAATAGTTGGTCACAGATTCACACAAAGGGAATAATTGACTATCAGGGAGTCTTTGCTCAGGTAGCAAACCTGGAATCCATCTGGACCATAGTATTACTTGCAGCTAAGTACAATCTAGAACCAGACCAAATGAATGTATCTACAGCATACCTAAATGGAGAACTGGAAGAAGAATTATATCTGCTACCTTCAGATGGAGTTTTGATCCCCACAGGACATTGTTGGAAACTCAAACAATTCCTCTACAGACTAAAAGCAAGCAGGCTGGGCATGGAACAAAACACTAGACAAAATGCTCAGAGACCTCATATTTACATGCCTAGATGCTGAAACATGCCTCTATGTCATCTGAAAGTCTGGGCAAGTCTGCTTCCTCATCATATACATGGACAACCTACTTCTAGCAGCCAGTTTCAGAGGATACATGAACTTTGTAAAGGAAATACTCTCCTCCACCTTTAAAATAAGGAACATAGAGAAGGTACAATACATCCTAGGGATTGAAATTCAGAGAAACTGAAAACTCTGAACCATATCCCTCAAACTGTCATATCCCTGATCCACAAGTCCAACTCTGACCCTCTGATGTCACTCTGATACCAACTTCATCCATCTCTGGTCCAATTTCCTTTTGTACCTATGCTATGCCTTAATGTTCCATTCCATTACTCTCCATTCTTATGTTCCATTTTATTACG
>JBBPKF010000021.1:0-12556 GCA_038089175.1 Binderoboletus segoi | reverse complement strand
TTCCATTCTATTCCATCTGTATTAGTATTAGTTCTGCTACTTAGACTCCTCCATGCAGTGTCAACTGCAGAGCACAGCTTCGCAGCATCTGCAGTACATCTCCTACCCAACCTCTGAACTCCTTAGTAATCCATCTTCTCCATAGTATATAAATCCCATACTCCAGCCTATAAATACCTCAGTTGGAATATCAACAGAACTTGACTACCTCTCCTCTGACTTGAACCTTGACAGTTCTCCTCTAACCTCTGTTACAATTTTATCTCTCTCATGTTGTTGCACCTTGCTTCCTCCTCTTTATAGATGCCCTCCATCATATTCTTCTGGTTCTATGGCTTATCTTTGTCATATCTGGACTCAGGCCTCTCTTCTAAGTATTGTCTCTTTATCAATACTTCATGTCCCCAATACTCCCATCCAATATCATGGCCTATTAGTCACTGTCTTTCTGTCAGGCACAGCACTGGTTTGTCATTCTTCCTTCTTCTATATTCCACTGCATTCCATCCTGCACATTTCAAAACTCATAATTTCTACATTTACTCATGGTCTATGCTCTGTAACCCTAGTAGAAAACCTCGTGTCCTGTACTATAATAACTCAGCTTGATCTGTGCAATTATCATACAGTCTTCCTCAATCCTGTGTGTACAGAATCCTTGTCTGAACACTTGCAGGAACATCCCATTTTAAGACCTCAGAACCACTACTAGTATAGAGACTTTCAAGCCTAGGAATGTCCAGATCCAATTTTGGCACACTAGTTGAAGACAGCATCACATCCTGCATAACAAAAGATCAAGCTTGTTCCAAAGCAACAGCCATTGTGCTGTAATTGCCCACCATTTCCAACCCTCACAGAATATCTGGAAGACTCAGTCTTCTATGGACTAACCCTTATGAAGATCCTAGGAACCCCCAACATCATGGAATTCACACCAGCCTACCTGCCATCAGTGCTCAGGAACCAGAAGATATCAAGGTTGACAGCCTTGAAACTGCCCACCCTTCACCTATTGTCACAGACCACCTCTTGAAATCACTAGTCAGCACACTAGAAGGACAACTTGTTGCCCCACCAGCCCTACACCAAAGAATCACCTTGAAGCCCCCTGTCTAACCTCCATCCTTGCCACCCAGTCAACCACAGACCCCATCACCTCCTCAACTGCCTGCCATGGCTGAAAGAAAAGCTGAATACCCAGAAGAATTCTCTGAAGAGCCAGAGGACATCAACTGATGGATTAAACAAATGACCTCTTGGTTTGCTATGAACTCTCCACTCTATGATGATGACAAAGCCAGAATTGCTGTAGCCTGCAGCTGCCTCACCAAGAAAAATGGAAAAACCTTCAATGAAAAATGGTTAGATATTTTGGCAGATGTCAACATCACACCTGCTGACAAAACTTATGTCAAATTCACTGCCAACTTCATCAAAACTTTCTATCCATATGACATGGAATCCGCTGTGTGAGGGAAACTGGCAACCCTCCACCAAAATGACTTTATTGACAAGAAAACTGGAGAGGATGGATTTCTGGGATTTCTGGTTGAATTTCAGAATCTTGCTGCCAGAGCCAAAATTACCAATGATGAATCCCTGATCCACTATTTCTCTCATGGCTTAAGTCAAGCAATCCTCCAATCTATTCGCATGATGTCACCCATGCTGACCACTATTCAAGAATGGGTAGACAAAGCCATCGTCTTCCACACCTAGAATGCCAGAGCAAGAGCCCTCAGGAGAGAAAGGCAACTCTTTTCACTGGCAATTTCCCATCAAGTCACTAGAGATCCCAATGTAATGGACATTGACTTTGTCCATCTTAAATCTGAGGAAAGAACCACCCTCCTTCATGAAAAGAAATGCTTTGTTTGCAAGAAAAGCAGATGCTGGTCTTTCAACCACTCTAAAGAAAAATCACCTCCCAGAAACCCATGATTGACATATCATTCCACCTACATGAAAGCCACTACCACTGAACCATCCATCAACAGAAACCCAAGCAACTCACTGGTATCTTACATACAGCATCTCCAGAATGAAAAGGTAATTCCCCATGAGCAAATTATGCAGGTCCTTCAAACCTGTTTAGAGGGTAAAGAAAAACAGACAGACTCAAAGGATTTTCCAAATGGAGAGTAGAAAAGTCAATGTCTCCTCTCCTCCAATTAGCTTCCATATTTGTATCTAGAACTGAAGAACAATCAGTGCATATCCCTGTTGCCTTTCAAAACATACGAAGCCAAAATGTTAATGCATCTGCCCTCATTGTTACACTGCAAGCAAAGACTTGAGTAATGGCTTCAATCCTTCTTGGGTTCCTCAGCTGACGGCTGGACAATGCTCAAGGTGTGAGAGCACCCTATACCAGAGCGGACGAGTGCAAGTGGGAATTACACGTCCACTGGCTCGACAACCTTGACAGGCTTGATACCATTCAATCAACTACAAGGTTCGGTGTCATGGCTTGGCAACACACAAGATACTGCAGCTAGAGACAGCTAGCACCACAAGGTCAAGATAACTAACTTAGGGTGACGAAGCCTAAGAAAGAGACTGCTCTGATTCCAGGAGATGTACAAGAGAACAGAATGTGGGTCACAGTGCGTAGTAATGATTTAAGTACAGAGGTTGAGAGACTTAGGGTAGGCATATAGAATTGGATGGAACATTAGAGAAAACAGAGAATGATGTAAAAGAAATGACTAACATGCTGTGGATGACCAAGATATGGAATGTAATGGAATGTAAGAGAAACCGGTCTCTGGAAGGCAGCTAAACCTGAGTCAAGCGGGAAAGTGTCCGTATTCAAGGATATAGAGAAGAAGGAGTAATTGTAAGGTAGGAAAGAGTAGGAACGTACAAGTGGTGCCTTGTAGTAGATATTGGAGCCAAGAGTCTGTGAATTGTAGTAGTAGTAAATGACAAGAGTATGTGATGAATAAGAGAAAGAGGGAAAATTGTAACACTCATTGATAGCAGAGTCACAGGATGCTTCATCTTCTGGAAATTCATCCACCAAAACCAAATCCCTTTCTCCAAACTCTTGCAACCCATTTTAGCAAGAAATGTCAACAGGACTGACAACACTGGAGAAATATCCATTATTATACCACAAGAAAAATCACTGTTCCAGGAAAGATATCCATCACTTCAGTACACTGCTTCCTCATAGCCAACCTAGGAAAAGTGGACATTATCCTCAGACATCCCTGGCTGAAGAAAATAAATCCCATTATTAATTGACAGACAGAAAAATTCTACCTAGATGAGCAGAAACCCACTCAAATAACCATTGAAAGCTGTGAGCACTTAGATAAATACTTTGCTCACACAACCATTTTCACATCCATTGCCCAATCAAACTATCAGCCAATAACTACCCTTCCAACCCATTACAAAGACTATGCCAATGTATTCAATGAACTGCCAAAAGGAGAGCTATCCCCACTGCAAGGACAATTTGACTTTTCCATTCATACAAAAGATTCATTTGTTCCCAAAGTAGCAAAAATCTATCTGCTAAATTCACTGAAGCTCACTGCATGTAAGGACTTTGTCCATGAAAACCTCAAAAAGGAAAAATTGTGCCATCTTCTTTCCCCCAGGCAGCCCCCTTCTTCTTTGTAGCAAAGAAAAATGGAAGCCTTCAACCATGTTAGGACTACCAATATCTGAATGAACATGCTGTAAAAAACGCTTACCCACTACCCTCATCTCTGACCTCATAGACAGGTTCAAAGACACCACCATCTTTACCAAGTTTAACATCAGATGGGGGTATAACAATGTCCTTATTCAAGAACAGGACCAATGGAAAGCAGCATTCATCACCCCAGAAGGACTTTTCAAACCTCAAGTTATGTTCTTTGGATTCTCCAATGCCCTTCCTCACTTTCAAGCAATGATAAACCACCTTTTCCATGACATGATAGCAGAAGGATGGTTAAGCATATACATGGATGACTTAGCTATAGCATCATCTCATCTCCCTACCCACTGGGAAAGAACTCATCATGTCTTAGAACATTTCTGCAAAGAGAAACTTCATTTCAAACTCTCCAAGTGCACTTTTGAGAGTGATCCTATGGAATATCTAGAACTCATTATACATGCAGGGACCATCCATCTTGATCTGGTCAAAATTAAAGCTATACAGGAATGGAAACCCCCCACTTCTGTGAAAGGAGTCTGATCATTTCTAGGGTTTTGCAATTTCTACAGAAAATTCATCCCCAATTACACAAACATCACTCAACCCCTGATTGACCTTACTAAATCTTTGGTTAACTGGCATTGGAACAGTGAACAAGAAAAAGCCTTTCGAATGCTCCAATCCATCATGACATCAGAATCTGTACTCCAAATGCCAGATGTCAACAAGCCATTCTCCATCATGACTGATGCATCCTTAGTTGCTTTGGGAGGCATGCTCCTCTAGTCTGATGATAATGGGGACCTTCACCCTTGCACCTGCCATTTCCAATTCTTCCTGGATGCAGAATGAAACTATGACATCTATGACCATGAACTTCTGGCCATTATCCATGCCCTAGATACCTGGAAACATTACCTTTGAGGCACTGGGCACCCTGTCATGGTTCTAACAGATTATAAAAATCTAACATACTTCTGCCAACCTCAGCACCTTAATCATCAGCAGGCCAGACGGCTCATGTTCCTGCAGGACTTTGACCTCCAATTTATAGCTGTTCCTGCAGCAAAGGTAGCCCCAGCTGACACCCTCTCTAAATACCCATATCCAGTGACCATTTCTGACAACAAAGATGTCACACTACTCCCCAACAATCTTTTCATTCAAACAATCAACATAACAATTGTGACTAAGCTTGCTCAATTCACTGCCAAGGATCCATTTGTTGCAAGCATACTCAACTCTCTCTCTGAAGGTTCTTCCCTCCTCCCTTGAACTTTATCCACAGACTGGACATATGATAATGGCACATTGTATTACCAGAACAAAATGTACATTCCTAGCTCTCTACACAAGGATCTTGTTGCACATCAGCACACTTCTGCAGCATTTGGACACAGAGGAATCTTTCAGACCCAGTCATCAATCATGAAAGACTACTGATGGCCTGGCATGTCCACATTTATTCAAAAGTATGTTTTAGATTGCCTGACATGCCAGGCAAACAAAGTAAAAACCCATCCCACCACTCCACCACTCTCCCCTATTCCATCCTCTTGCACTGGCCCTTTTCAGCAATTATCTGTGGATCTCATCACTGACCTTCCTCCTTCAGGGGGCTATAACTCTGTCATGGTGGTGGTAGACCATGGGCTCTCAAAGGGGGTAATATTCCTCCCTTGCTCTAAAACAATCAATGCCAAAGGAGTAGCCTCTCTGTTTTTCAAACATATCTTCCCCAGATTCAGTCTACATGACAAAATCATCTCTGACAGAGGATCCTAATTCACATCAGCATTCTCTCAGAAACTAGCTTGACTTCTGGATTACAACATCACCCTCTCTACCACTTATCATCCACAGACAGATGAATAAACAGAACAAACCAACCAAGAACTCAAAACATATTTACACCTCTTCTGTTAACAAAACCCTTCTGCATGGACCAATTTCCTTCCCATTGTTGAATTCTGTCACAACTCCACTGTTCATTCATCCACCAAACAAACCCTGTTTTACCTAATGATGGGATACAAGCCAAGAGCCTACCCACTAATCAGGAAAACATTCCTGCCAGCCCTGGAAAAACATCTTACCCTCCTTGATTCAGCAAGAGAAGAAGCCAACACCACCCACCAAAAGATGTGCCTGGTAATGAAAGATTGAATTGATTCCCATTTCAAGCCATGAAAACAAGGGGACAAAGTATGGCTGGAAGCAAAGAACTTATGCTTCCCCAGATCACATCCCAAACTATTAGCCAGAAGACATGGACCCTTTCTTATTGAAAAAGTCTTATTGTCCCTTGCTTACAAACTGAAATTACCCCCAACTTGAAAAATTCATTCCATATTCCATGCCTCACTTCTGTCATCCTTCACACAAACAAACAAATTCAGAACCCCATTCCTAGAACCCCCTCCTGTGGACATAGACAGTGATTCAGAATACAAGGTGGAAACCATTTTAGGACATAGAGGCTCCAAACACCACCAACAGTTCCTGATCCAATGAAAAGGATACTTCTCAGCTGTTACAATTTTATCTCTCTTATGTCATTACTCTTCAGTTCATCCTCTTCATAGATACCTTTCATCAGATCCTCCTGCTTCTTTGGTTAATCTTCATCATGTTCAGACTAAGGCCTCTATTCTAGATATTGTCTCCTTATTGATACTTTGTATTCCCAAATACTCCCATCCAATACTCCAGCCTATTTGTCATTCCTTCTTCCATCATGTTTCACTGCATTCCATGCTGTGTGTCTCATGACTCATTCTTTCCATTTGCAATTCTTGGTCCATGCATAGTAAAGTTTAGTAGAAAATCTCACATCATGTACCTTAGTTACTCAGCTTGATCTGCACAATTATCACACAGTCTTTCTCAATCTCATGTGTACAGAACCCTTGTCTGAACACTCACAGGAACCTCTCATTTTAAAGAGAACCTAGAGCCACTACTAGTGCAGAGACTTCCAAGCCTAGGAACATTCAGATCTGATTTTGGCACACTAGTTAAAAGACAATGTCACATCCTGCATAACAAAAGATCAAGCTTGTCCCAAAGCAAACAGCCATTGTGCTGTGATTGCCCACCATTTCCAACCCTCATTGAACAACTGGAAGACTTAGCCTCCCTTGGGCTAATCCTTATGAGGATCCCAGAGCTCCTCAAGGATGAAGAACTCCTGATAGACTTCTACCCAACCCTAGCACCCCAGAACAGGAAGACATCAAGGCTGACACCCTTGAAACTGCCCACTCCTCACCTATTGCCACTGACCACCCTCTGGAATCATTAGCTAGCACACTAGAAGGACTACCCATTTCCCCGCCAGCTGTACACCAAAGAATTGCCTTGGGACCTCCAGTGCCACCCCCAGTCCTACCACCCAACCAACCACATACTCCATTGCCCATCCAACTGCCTGCCATGGCTGAAAGAAAAGCTGGATACCCAGAAGAATTCTCCAGAGAACTGAAGGACACCAACCAATGGATCAAACAAATGACTGCTTGGTTTACAATGAATACTCCACTCTATGACAACAATAAAGCCAGAATTGCTGTAGCCTGCAGCTGCCTTACCAAGAAAAATGGAAAAGCTTTTGCTGAAAAATGGTTAGACATCTTGGCAGATGACAACATTGCATCTGCTGACAAGACTTATGTCAAATTCACTGCCAACTTCACTGAGACCTTTTATCCATATGACATGAAATCTGCCACTCAAGGGAAACTAGCAACCCTTCACCAGAATGACTTTGCTGATAAGAAAACTGGAGCAGACAGATTCCAGGGATTTCTTGTCAAATACCAGAACCTGGCAGCCTGAGCCAAAATTACCAACACCCAATCCTTGATCCACTACTTCTCTCAGGGATTAAACCAAGCAATCCTCCAACCCATCTGCATGATGTTACCAATGCCAACCACCATCAAAGAATGGGTGGGTAAAGCCATCATCTTCCATACCCAGAATGCCAGAGCTAGAGCCCTCAGAAGAGAAAGACAACTCTTCACACCAGCAATCTCCCATTGAGTTGCTAGAGATCCAAATGCAATGGAAATTGACTTCATCCATCTTAAACTCAAGGAAAGAACCTCTTTTCTTTGCAACAAGAAATGCTTCATCTGCAAGGAGAGCAGATGCTGGTCCTCCAACCACCCCAAAGAAAGATCACCTCCCAGAAACTGACAACCAACATATTGTCCTGCCTATGTCAAAACCACCACCACTGAATTATCCACCAGCAGAAACCTGGACAACTGGCTGGTATCTTACATACAGCATCTCCAAAATGAGAAGGGAATTTCTCATGACCAAATCATGCAAGTCCTCCAAACTTGCTTAGAAGGTGAAGAAAAGGACTTGAAGGATTTTCCAAGCAGAGAGTAGGAAAGTCAATGCCTCCTCTCCACCAATTAGCTTCCATATTTGTATCTAGAGTTGAGGGACAATCAATGCATATTCCCATTACCTTCCAGAACATACAAAGCCAAAAAGTTGACACATCTGCCCTCATTGACAGTGGCACTACAGGATGTTTTATTTCCTGGAAATTTGCCTGCCAAAACCATATCCCCTTCTCCAAACTTTCACAACCCATCCTAGCAAGGAATGTTGATGGAATGGACAACACTGGAGGAACAATCTGCTATTACACTACAAGAAAAATCATGATCCTAGGAAAGACACCCATCACTTCCATACACCAATTCCTCATAGCCAACCTCAGAAAAGAAGACATCATCCTCAGACATCCCTGGCTAAAGAAAACAAACCCCATCATTAATTGGCAGACAGGAAAATTTTATCTAAATGAACAGAAACCCACTCAAATGACCCTTGAAAGCTGTGAACATCTGGATGAGTACCTAGCTTGCACAACTATCTCTACATTGATTGCCCAATCAAATCCCCAGCCAACAACTACCCTTCCAAACCACTACAAAGACTTTGCTGATGTATTTGATGAATCCCCAGAAGGAGAACTTCCCTCACCTAGAGGACAATTTGACTTTCCAATTCATATGAAGAATTTATTCATTCTGAAAGTAGCAAAAATCTATCCACTGAACCTGCTTGAACACATTGCATGCAAAGACTTTATTCACGAAAACCTCAAAAAAGGAAAAATCATGCCATCCTCCTCCCCCCAGAAAGCACCTTTCTTCTTTGTAGCAAAGAAAGATGGAACTCTTTGACCTTGTCAGGACTATCAATACCTGAATGAACATACCACCAAAAACACCTACCCATTACCCCTCATTTCCAACCTTATAGACAGGTTTAAAGATGCCACCATTTTTACTAAATTTGATATTAGATGGGGATATAACAATGTTCTTATTCAAGAACAGGATTGATGGAAAGCAGCATTCATCACCCCAGAAGGACTCTTTGAACCCCAAGTGATGTTCTTCAGATTCTCCAATGCTCCCCCTCATTTCCAAGCAATGATGAATCACTTCTTCTGCAATATGATAGTAGAGGGATGGCTGAGCATATACATGGATGATTTAGCTATAGCATCATTCCATCTTCCTACCCACCAGGAAAGAGCTCATTGTGTCTTAGAACATTTCCACAAAGAGAAACTTGACCTCAAACTCTCCAAATGCACCTTTGAAAATGACCATATGGAATATTTAGGACTTATCATACATGCTGGAACCATCCACCTTGATCCAGTCAAAGTCAAAGCTATACTGGAATGGAAACTCCCCACTTTGGTGAAAGGAGTTCAATCATTTTTAGGGTTTTGCAATTTTTACAGGAAATTTGTCCCCAACTATGCAGACATTGCTTGACCATTGATCAACCTCACTAAATTCTCAGTCAACTGGCATTGGGATGACAAACAAGAGAAAGCCTTCCAAAAACTCCAGTCCATCATGACATCAGAATCAGTACTGAAAATGCCAGATGTTAATAGACCATTTTCCATCATGACTGACACATCCTTAGTTGCCTTTGGAGGTGTACTCCTCCAGTCAGACCATAATGAAGACCTTCACCCTTGTGCTTACCATTCCCAATCCTTCCTGGATGCAGAACGAAACTACAACATCTATGACTGAGAACTTTTAGCTGTTATCCATGCCCTAGACACCTGAAAACATTACCTCTGAGGCACTGGTCACCCTGTTATGGTCCTAATGGATCACAAAAACCTAACATACTTCTGCCAACCTCAACACCTAAATCATAGACAGGCCAGATGGCTCATGTTCCTGCAGGACTTCAACCTCCAATTCGTGGTGGTTCCAGCAGCAAAAGTAGCTCCAGCTGATACTCTCTCTCAATATCCTTATCTCTCTACAATCTCTGACAATGAAGACATCACCTTACTCCCTGACAACCTGTTTATCTGCACTATTGACATGGCCATTGCCACTAAACTTGCTCACTCCACCTCTGATGACCCCTTTGTTGCAAAAGTACTCAATTCTCTATCTCAAGGATCCTCCCTGCTCCCATGTGCTTCCCCCTCAGATTGGACATACAATGACAGCACACTGTATTATTGAAACAAGCTTTATGTCCATAACTCCTTATGCAAGGACCTTGTGGCTCACCACCATGTGTCACCAGCATTTGGACATGGAGGGATCTTCCAGATGCAATCTTCCATTATGAAAGACTACTGGTGGCCTGGCATGTCAATGTTCATCAGGAAATATGTCCCAGGTTGCCCTACCTGCCAAGCAAACAAAGTAAACACCCAGCCCACCATCCCACCACTCTCCCCTATCCTGTCTTCTTGCGCTCACCCATTTCAGCAATTGTCTGTGGATCTCATCACTGACCTTCCTCCCTTGGGGGACTATGACTCTGTCATGGTCATGGTAGACCATGAACTCTCAAAGGGGGTAATATTTCTCCCATGCAACAAAACAATTGATGCTGAAGGAGTAGCTTCATTATTCTTCAGACATATTTTTCCTAGATTTGGTCTACATTACAAAATCATCTCTGACAGAGAACCACAATTTGCATCCACTTTCTGGCAGGAACTAGCCTGACTCTTGGATTACAACATTGCCCTCTCCACAGTCTATCACCCCAGACAGACAGACAAACTGAGTGAGCCAACCAGGAACTTGAAATTTATCTCTGCCTCTTCTGCCAGCAAAATCCCTCTGCCTGGACAGATTTCCTCTCTATCACTGAATTCTGTCACAACTCCGCAACCCATTCTTCCACCAAACAAACCTCATTCTACCTAATAATGGGATATGAGGCAAGAGCCTACCCATTAATATGCAAAACCTTTCTCCCAATCTTAGAAAAACACCTCACACTTTTTGGTTCAGCAAGAGAAGAAGCCAATGTCACCCATCAAAAGATATGCCTTGTGATGAAAGATCACATTAATTTCCACTTCAAACCATGGAAACAAGGGGACAAAGTATGGCTAGAAGTGAAGAACTTACACTTTCCTGGATCCCACCCCAAACTATTGGCTAGAAGACATGGTTCCTTCCTCATTGAAAAGGTCATATCTTCACTCACATACAAACTGAAACTACCTTCAACCTGGAAGATTCACCCTGTATTCCACACTTCTCTCCTGTCACCTTTCATACAAACAAACAAATTTGGAACCCCATTCCTTGAACCGCCTCCAGTGAACATTGACAGCAACTCCAAATATGAAGTAGAAGCCATTTTGGGACATAGAGGTTCCAAACACCACCAACAATTTCTAATTCAATGGAAAGGATACTCCTCAGTGGAGAACACATGGGAACCTGAACACAATCTGGACCACTCTTCCACTGTTCTCCATGACTACAAAGCCTGCCACCCTTTCATCTTCCCACCACCATCATCATGATGCTTAAAGGAAACAAACACAACATCATCTTGAGCATTCTTCTCCTTGCTGTCCTAATACTCATTGTCACTGTAATCATCATCAAAACCCCTCCACAAACATGAGCTCCCCTCACAACTCCTCTTGCCCTATATCACCCACTGCAGTCAAAACACAACCCCTGAAGTGCTACTCCACACCTCTGACATAGTCAATATGAACCTCCCACTCTGCACAAACTGTCTCCCTTTCCTCAAATGTCACCTTATGATAGCCACTTTCCTTGAGCATGCTCCTCTTATCTTTCTAATTGAAAATACTCAAATTTACTGCTCCTCTCGAATTTTACCTAGATTAGTTCAAATCTACCACACCTACTGTTCTCTATGTCTCACCTTTGAGTTTTTGTTACAATTTTCCCTTTCTTTACTCCTTTGCACCGTCACCTGCCGTTTCTTCTTTTCTATCACAGACACTATACTCTGTCACCTACTACAAGGGGTCACATGTACGTTCCTACTGTTTCTCACATTACACCTACTTCTTTTGTGTTTCATCTATGAATATGGACACTTCCCCGCATGACTCGGGCTTAGCTGCTTTCTGGATACCGGTTTCTATTACATTCTTCATCATTCCAAATCTCGGTAATCCACAGCGTCTTTAGTCATTCCTTTTACCTCACATTCCGATTTCTCTGACATTCTATCTAGTTCCATATGCCTCCCCTCATCTCGCCTGTCTCTGTACTTAAGTCGCTACCGCGCACTGTGTTAGGCATTCTGTTCTTTCTGTATCTTCTCCCAGCTACGAGCTAGACCAAAGACAGGATCCTTCACTGGGGTTAGATGGCCTCAGCTGTCATAGAGACATCACCACGACCATTGAGCTTGATGCACTCTCTGGATCATATCACGCATCAAGGTGGCAGCCACCTGCAAGCGCTACTCGTGCTCGTTATACCGCGTGTCCCTGAACGTAGCATGGTACGGTTGATATGCCCGTAGTGTTTGGATACAGTACACATGACAAACTGTATCACTGTTCTATTCTGTATTCCCCTGCAATCA
>JBBPKF010000020.1:0-27407 GCA_038089175.1 Binderoboletus segoi | reverse complement strand
ATTCATTCAAGTAGTATTTCCCAGTTTGCCAGTTAATGATGGGGTTTGCTTTCTTCAACCATGGGTGTCCTAGAATAATATCCTCCTTTCCTAGATTGGCAATAAGGAATCAATGAGTGGTTGTAATCATAGTAGTTCCTGGGATGGTGATTTTTCTTGTGGAGTAGTAGCGAATTGTTCCTCCAGCGTTGTTTGTCCCATCCACATTTCTAGCAAGGATTGGTTGAGATAATTTGGAAAAAGGGATATGATGTTGTCAGGCGAATTTCCATGAAATGAAGCAACCAGTTGCTCCACTATCAATGAGGGCTAATGTGTCAACATTTTGGTTCCGTTTGTTCTGAAGGGTAACAGGGATGTGCATGGATTGGCCTTTAGTTCTAGATACAAATATGGAAGCTACGTGATGGAGAGGAGGCATTGACTTTCCTACTCTCCTTTCGGAAAATCCTTTTGGTTGGTCTCCTTTCCTTCATCGTTCAAACATGTTTGAAGGACTTGCATAATTTGGTCATGAGGGATTCCTTTCTTGTTGTGAAGGTGTTGGATGTAGATAACTAGGGAATGTCTGGGAGTTTGGCTGGAGGAGGGTTCCATAGTGGAGGTTCTTATTTGTGCAGGTTGATAGGTGGATTGGGGAAGTTTCTTTTTGGAGTGGTTTGATGACCAACATCCACTCTTCTTACATACAAAGCATTTCTTTTCCCGAAGTAAGGTGATTCTTTCTTTAGGTTGAAGGTGGACGAAGTCGATGTCCATAGCATTTGGGTCTCTAGCGACTCGATGGGAGATGGTTGGGGCAAAAATTTGTCTCTCTCTTCAAAGGGCTCTAGCCCAAGTGTTCTGGGTGTGGAAGACGATGGCTTTATCCATCCATTCTTTGATGGTGGTTGGCATAGGAGACATCATGCAAATAGGTTGGATGATTGCTTTGTTTAACCCTTGAGAGAAGTAGTGGACAAGGGATTGATCATTGATGATCTTAGCTCAAGCCATGAGATTCTGAAATTCCACTAAAAAGCTTTGAAAGCCATCTTCTCCAGTCTTCTTATTGACAAAATCGTTTTGGGAGAGGATATTGAGTTTTACGCAAGCGGCAGATTCCATGTCGTAAGGGTAGAAGGTTTCAACAAAGTTGGTTACAAATTTCTTGTATGTTTTCTCTCCGGGTGTTACATTGGGGTCAGCGAAGATATCCAGCCATTTTTCTGCAAAGGTTTTTCCATTTTTCTTAGTGAGGCGGCTGCATGCTACTGCAATTCTAGCTTTGTCGTCATCATAGAGGGGGGAGTTCATCTTGAACCAGGAAGTCATTTGTTTGATCCATTGGTTGGTATCCTCAGGTTCAGCTGAGAATTCTTCAGGGTAGCCAGCTTTTCTTTCAGCCATGGCAGGCAATGGGGTGATGACTGGACTTTGGGGGCAGTTTGGTGGTAATGACAGTGGTTTGGCAGGGGGTCCGATGGCAATTCTTTGGTGTAAAGCTGTTGGGGCAAAGGGCTGTTCTGCTAGCGTGGCAACTAGCGATTCCAAGGGGTGATCTGTGGCGATGGGTGAGGGTTGGGCAGTTTCGAGGGTATCTACCTCGATATCTTCTGGCTCAGAGGATGCCAGGGACGGTAATTGTTGGTCAGGGGTCCTTTGACTTTGAGGGGTTCTAGGGTCTTGGTATGGGTTTACCCAAGGAAGGGTCGATCTGCCAGGTATTCTGTGGGAAATATTGGGCAATTACAGCACAATGGCTGTTGCTTGGGGAAGAGCTTGATCTTTTGTTATGCAGGATGCGACACAGTTCTTTGTTTAGTACACCAAACTTGGATCTGGACTTCCTTGGGGTTTGGAAGTCACTGTACTAATGACAATATTTCTAGATTGAAGGTTACTTCTGCAAACGCGACAGACAAGGGTTCCATGCACTTGAGTTTGAGAAAGACTGCGTGATGATTGCGCAGATCAAGCTGAGTAATTACTGTACAAGACACACGACTATATACTGAATGGAAGCGACGAGTCATGAAATGCGCAGTATGGAATGCAGTGGAAGTTAATAGAATGTGAATGACAAACCATAGCTGCACCGACTAAGTTGGAATGACAAATCGGCCGATATATCGGATGGGAGGATAAGGGACATGAAGTACCAGTAAGGAGATGATACTTAGAGGAGTGGCTGAAGTCCAATCAAGACAAAGATGAGCTAGAGTATTAGTAGAGTCTGGTGAAGAGCATAGACAATCAATAAGAAGTGAGGAGTGACAACGTGAGAAAGGTAAAATTGTAACACTAGGAGAGGGTAATCTGGCAGAATATGATCTGAACCTTTGGATAGATCTTGAGATCAGACATGCTGCACTTGTAGGTAGGGCTAGGGTACATGGTTCTGGAGAGGACAAGGCAGTTCTGGGGATTCTTCTGATACTTGCTAATACTAATGGTCTGGTATAGGGACAAGTAGGTTGGGGTTGTTGAGTAGAGTGATGGATAGGCAATGCCCAGGGATCAGATGAAGAACCTGGACCAGTGACTCAGTGAGGAGATTGATCAGCAATGATGACAAGTAAAGCTTAGCAGGATGGCACCTAAGAGCAGGGACAAGCTAGTTCTTTTGTTATGCAGTTCTTGCATACCAACACTGCTAAGGCTAAATGGTGGATGACATTGTAGGGAACACCGGTTCCCTGCATCTGTATCATGTGCAACATCACCATTCTGATGACTCCCAGCTCCCTTGCTCATTATCTGGTATTGTTCCCACCCTTTCTAGTTGCATTTTCTTATTACCAGGCTCACCTGGTTATCCTCCTGGTCTCAGTAGTTTACAGGCTCTTATCAGCATCAAGTTTCCATCCATCCTGTTTGTCCTGCATGTCCATATCCCCCTGTTGGTAAGTTGTTCCCTTATTTCTAATGGACTATTACTATAGTATGATACCTGGACTGATCATGTTGTACATACATACCTTCTGATACTGGCTGAAACTCTACTACACCAATCCTTTCCTTCATCCTCACCTACATTACTTCTGGCTTCAGCCAGATTACTTTACATTCATTGGCTTGCATGAGATGTAGTGTTCCTGGTGCCTGGAACCATTCAGCACCAGTATATCTTTGTATCTATGTCCAAAAACAGGACTTACCTTTCTGCACTGATCATCTAATGACTGAGAAACTGCACCCAGGCTATGTTCTACACTATTCTGCCATCTTATCCACCACCACTTTGATGCTTTCCACATTCCAATAATCCAGAACACTGCCTGCCTGCTCCAGGAGTGTCCGGGTTTCCAATTTCTACATCAAAGAGAGTCAGTAATTCCTGAGCTTTATTCTTCAAAAGTCTCTGCCCTTCCAGAATCTCTTTGGGGTTAAATCTATCACACCCCCTTTTCATTTTCTACTTACCTGCTCTACATTCTGGAGTAGGTATCTGTTTTATGACTGGAGCTCACCACATGGGATTCTGTTGAGTTGAGGAGGAGGACCCTCAGGCTAACCTCACAATGACAAGAACTTAACCAACTACTAGGTGACTTATGCAACTAACTTACCGAGGATTCAAATTTTTTTCATCTGCTTGAGACTGACAGAACTGGGCATCCCAGACCATTACCTTCATCACCAGACAGCTTGGGTACTGACATTGACAGATCCAATATCCTATCCGACCTTGTCAAACCTAGGATACCAGGGACATTCTGTTGCCCTTCACCCAATCAGTCAAAATTTCAAGTGGGTGACAGCTCCTCCATTCTCTGGTCTGACCCTAATTTCCTTTTGGGAAATAGTCCTGAGGATATCTCTGAGGAGACATTGTTCAACTCCTTCTGCATTCTGGGTGCCTTTACTCATTCTTCACCTCATATCCTGAACAAACCTTCATGTTCAGCAAGCTCTTCCTTGTCAACATTAACACTGGTTCCATCACCTCCTAGAAAATTTCAGCCTGGTCCATTGGATTCTAGAGTATTGGAACAGTTCTCATCATGGGATGTGCCTCCTTCACCATCCCTTTCCTTCCTACTCCATCCATCAGTATCTTTGACCTCTTTGTCATCAACTTCACCATCCATACCAGTCATCCCACCTGCCCTAGCTCATCTAGCAATCAACCTGAGACTAGAAATGGCCAACCAGAACCAAATCCAAATGCCTCTCTGGGAAACTCAGAATGCACCCCACTTTGATGCAAAAACATCCTCTCTTCTTCCTCAATACTTAGAAGATATTGACCTTTTAGATACCTCTGCTGGTTTAGATGATACTGGAAAAATTAAGGTGGCAATGTGCTATGCCAACCTAGAAGAAGTGGAAGTATGGGAGACCCTACTGGAAGCACATGTGAATTCTGCCAACTGGGACATGTTTGTGACAGCTGTCAAGGCCTTATATCCTGGATGTGAGGGTAACAATCACTACTGCCAAGCTGACCTTCAGTATCTTGTGCAGGAGTATAAAGCAAAGCTGATGTGCAACCAAGATGAGTTGGGAGAATACCACCAGAAGTTTACAAAGGTGGCTTCCCTTCTGGTTGCCAACCAGAAGCTATTGGATACTGAGAGAGACTTGCTCTTTTTGTCTGGGTTTTCCTCTGACATTGAAGATCACATTCACCACTGACTGTCCATTGTTAAATCATATATCCACCCAGAAGACCCATACCCCATCTCTGATGTTGTTGCCACTGCCAAATTCCTCCTTAATGGGTCAGCTTTTAGAGCACTGGCTCTAGCCCCAGCTCCCAGGTCTTTGTCTCTTCCAGCTGTGTTCCCAGCAGCAATACCAACATACCACCCACTCCATTCCATCATTCCAGCATCATGCTTCCTACTGTCCCTCAGATGCTGGCTGTCAAACAAGAGTTTGTCATTAGCAGACAGCAAGGTTCTATGGCCAGCAAGACCTGCATATTCTGTGACAAGCTTGGGTACTTCACCTGGTCCTGTGCTAGATATCAGGAATACATCAATGCTGGCTGGATTATCAAAGGTCTGGATGGGTGACTTTATTTCCCAGATGGTAGTTGGATCCCATGCATCCTGGAAACCAGTTGCATCCATGACTGTATGGACTGGGTTGAGGCTGAAAAGGCAGCCATTACCACATCGTTTGCCTCTGTACCTTCCTTGTTGGCTAACCACAATACAAATGTTTCACCCCACATGACAGCTGGTATTCTTTCCTTGTCATGCCCAGAAGGGGATGCAGTTCTGGATATAGACCCTACAGCATTCATGACAACCATACAAGTGTCCACTTTATGCAACATGACTGACCCAGATTTCCAGCCATTTTTAGCTCATGCATGGGCTTCCTTCCAGGCTGAATGAAGTGGCAGTAATAAAGGCAAATGGGTCTGGTTTGACAGGGTGGTGGTACTGCCCAAGCCCTTGAGACTGGACCCTCATGCTGCTTCAGTCAGGAAAGAGATAGAGTCTCCAGAAATCTAATGCACAAAGGTATCTGCACCTGGACTGTCTACATCCACACCATCACAGGCAGCTTGACCAGCTGTGCCACATACAATTGAAGTCACCAGTTCCAAGCCAGCCAGGCCAGCAATGGCCTCTGGTAGTGCTTTCCTGAAACTGTCCAATGCTGATCAAAATCCTCCTTCCTTTTTCTCCACCTCTCAATATAGATACTCATTCCCATTGGTAGATGAGACCACATCAAAGCAGGTGCTCAACAATGCCCTGGGAATGTTGGTCCTGGTCTCTCTAAAGGACCTTATTGCTGTTAGCCTGGATTTTCAGAAGCATTTCTGGGATATGACTATGATTGAAAGGGTGTTGTCATCTGGGTCATTAGCTTACCTTGTATAGGTCAATGAGCTATCCAGTCACAATCCTGGCTCAGTAGAATGTAAGTTTGGTAGCCAGGTCATCTGAAATGAGGACAGCTTGATTGTGGCACATCATAGCCTGCCCCTTTTCTCCATTGAAGTGCAAGTATGGCCAGCTGAAAAAGAGCTAACATCCATATTAGATTCTGGATCTGAAATAGTCACCATGCCAAAGTGGGTATGGGAGTCTCTCAGCCTGCCCATCTGATTGGACCACATCATGATGATGTCATCAGCAAACACCAATACTGACAGCATGCGAGGGGTTATAGAAGATCTTGTGCTCAACTTTGGCCCTGGTGAAGTGTGCTTGCAGATTCAAGTCCTGTCTCAAGCCAATTTTGATCTCCTGCTTGGGAGACCATTTTATTTTTTCATGAGCACAAATACTGATGATTTCCCAGATGGTAGGCAAGTAATAACTCTCTGGGACCCAAATTCTGGAAAGAAATACCAATTGCTGACCCAGCTGTGGACTGAGGGTTGCCCCTGATGATGCTGAGGTTTAAGCTGCACTAACCATCAGAGCATTGTTGAAATGGATTTTTAGGTGTTGATGATCTGCTAAAAGGCTGGGGAGAGCCTGTAGCACAATCTGCTCCCTTTTCGAATTATTCCCAGTATCATATGCATTGCACTCTGGACTGCTTTTTGATGGACTGTACAATTTTTGCTTCCCCCAGATACAAATAACATTTTTATCCATCTCCTTCATACTCTTACATTTCCTCTACCCAATCTGAGCTCAGTTCAGACTTCATTTCTGCTTTGCTTTCAACACTTTCCTTTGATACAACCTCTCACTCCTTAGTCTACAAGCCAGTAGCCAAAAAGGTCCAGTTGGTCTTTACTTCTCTGATGGAGGATTATCAAGTGACCCAGCACCTACCCAATAACCCATTAGCTGGTTTACTGGAACTCTCTACCATTCATCCTGACTTCATCCCAGGTACCCAGTTTATCCAGGAGTGATTTGAAGCCCTGAACCTCAATCCAGCCAATTGGCTGTGGCCAGAGGAGCTAAAACTCATCCAATGGTTTGTTCAAACCCACAAAATGGCATTTGCCTGGGTTCCAATGGAACAAGGCCAGTTCAATGAATGCTAATTCCCTCCAGTAAAGATTCCAACTGTGCTCCATACACCATGGGTGCTCCAAAACATCCCTATTCTGCCAGCCATCTATGACCAGGCCCTTCAAATCATCAAAGACTGGATTGCTTTTAGCGTCTATGAGCTGTCAACCACATCCTACTGATCCTGGTGGTTTTGCATTCTCAAAAAAGACAGAAAGAGCCTCTGGCTTGTATACAACCTGCAGCTCCTTAACACAGTCACTATCCAGGATGCATTAGTGCCTCCACTCATTGAGCACCTTGCAGAATCTTTTGGCAGGTATGCAGTTTATGGAATGATGGATTTGTTTGCAGGATATGACCAGCATTTCCTCTATCTGGAGTCTCAGAACCTTACTACATTCAACATATGTACCACTTGGTCCTTACCAGCTAACTACTGTGCCAATGAAATACACTAATGCTGTCCAGATCTATCAGGCCAATATGTGTTTCATACTGCAGGGCGTGTTATGCAGTACTTGCAAGCTAGCACCTTAGGGGTGGCAGTCTCCCTACAGAAGGTGATACAGTGATCTTGCTATCATTGAGTGATCAAAGATAAGGTTGAAGCAACTGGCTGGCTACCACAGTTAAGAAGTCTGGTGTCACAGCAAGGCAACACTTCAAGGACACAGCAAGTGAGACAGCACTCTCCACTAGGCCAAATGGCTTATGTAGGGTGGCAAGGCCTAAGAAGATACTGGCTTGGCAAGTTCAGGTAGAATTGCACATAACTAGATGGGGAACTACATGCATGGTAGCAACTTAAGTACAGAGAGTCACTGGTTTAGGGCTGGTCTGTAGAATGTGATGGAACCTCAAAGAAGCTACTGTAGAGCATGTCATAAGGAACATGATAGAAAGAGATGGAATGATGAGATAAGAGATATTGGGCAGCAAATGAGAAGTGACTTTAGTCATAGGGGAAGTGCCCAAACTGTAAGAGGTACAAGATAAGTAGGCAACATAAAGCACATACATAGACAACAAGTGTGTCGAGTCCTATTACTACACAAGACAAGACTGAGTCAAGAGAAAGGTGGAGAAGATGACAAAGTAAGGCCAGAGCAAGAAGAATAAAGGAAAATTGTAACAGGATGAGATTCCACATCATATGGCACCATTTATAGATGACATTTTGGTCAAATCAGTGGAGACCTGATATCAAAGTCCTGATGGTTCTTATGAGACCATCCTGGGAAACCCGGAAATTCAAAGGTTTATCTGGAAGAATTTAATCATGGTCAACTGGATTCTTTATCATTTTAGGATGCTTGAGATAACCATATCAGCAAAGAAGTTTGTACTTGCCACCCCAGATGCAAACATCATTGGGCACAAGTGCACCATGGATGGCCAGGTTCCTCATGAGGACCAGATACAAAAGATCCAGGACTGGCCTGAATGTGCACACCTTACTCAGCCTTGATACCTGTGGAGTGGTTCATATTTTCATCCAAGACTTTGCAAAAATCTCCTGGCCACTTGTTAATCTCACCCAGAAAGGTGTTCTATTCGAATGGAATGACACTCATTGCACTGCCATGCAACATCTTAAGGACAAAATAGAAAAGTCTCCTGCACTTTGACACTTGGGCTATAAGAATGGCTGGGAGATTATATTGGCCATTGATACATCCTTGATCATGGTCGGATTCATTCTTTCTCAGACCAGAGAGGACAGCAAGCACTATCCAAACTGGTTTGGATCCATTTCTCTTTCCAAAGTTGAGAGCTGCTATTTTCAAGTGAAGCTTGAATTATATGGACTCTTTTGCACTCTTTGCACTGTTCAAGTGTTCATTTTCAGAATTGCTAACTTCACAGTCGAAATAGATGCCAAGTACATAAAGGGTATAATCAACAACCCAGACCTCCAGCCCAACATGACCATAAACTAGTGGATCACTGGTACTCTTCTTTTCCAATTCCATCTCATTCACATTTCAGCTGATTGCCATGCTGGTCTGGATGGGTTATCCCAAAGGCCACTGGCTGACAAGGACCTGCCAGATACTGATGGTGACTTTGAAGATTTGCTGGATGACACTTATTCTTTTTCCATTGTATTATTGAATGATCACATTCATTTACACATGTACTCATCAAACTACTTTTCTGGCCTCCTTCCCCACATGTATTCTGTGTTCCTTCACTAGCCAGTTAACTACATTCCTTCCCAGCCAGTTCATACATTTTTCACCAATGCTGATGTGGCTGACTCTGACAGACAGCACAATCTGGTCATTCCCCAGTTCAATAAAGTGAAAGCAAAAGAGGACAGGGTTAACCAGATCCAATGCTTCCTTGAGTCCCAACACCACCCTTCCAGTCCATTCAACTGGGAGTTTAATTTGTTTGTTCTTTCCACTTGTTTCTTTTTCTTTCTTGATGGGTGGCTCTGGTGCTAGGAACTGCATGGTCAACATCAGTTAGTTGTTATGCAGGGTCAGAGATACAGACTTATCAAATTCCCTACCATTCCTCCTGACTTCATCCCAGGTACTCAGTTTACCCAGGAGTGATTCAACATCCTGGACCTTGATCTGGCCAATTGGCTGTGGCCAGAGGAGCTAAAACTCATCCAATGGCTTATCTGGACCCACAAAATGGCATTCACCTGGGTCCTGGTGGAACAAGGACAGTTTGATGAATGCTACTTCCTTCCAGTAAAGATTCCAACCATGTCCCATATCCCATGGGTGCTCCAAAACATTTTCATTTCACTGGCCATCTATGACCAGGCCTTCAAATTGTCAAAGACCAGATTGCTTCTGGGGTCTATGAGCTGTGGACTGCATCCTACTGATTCCAGTGGTTTTGTGTTCTCAAGAAAGATGGGAAGAGCCTCTGGCTTGTTCATGATCTGCAGCCCCTTAATGCAGTTACTATCCAGGATGCATCAGTGCCTCCAATTGTCAAGCACCTTGTGTAATCTTTTGGTGGGTATGTGGTTTATGGAATGATGGATTTGTTTGCAGGACATGACCAGTGTCCCCTCCATCCAGAGTCTTGGAACCTTACTATGTTCAACACACTGCTTGATCCTCACTGGCTAACTACTGTGCCCATGGGATACACTAATGCCATCCAGATCTACCAGGCTGATATGTGTTTCATCCTCCAGGATGAGATCCCACATTATACAGTGCCATTCATCAATGACATTCTGGTCAAATCCATGGAAACCTGGTATCAAAGTCCCAATGGTTCTTATGAGACCATCCTGGGAAACCCAGGAATCTGAAGGTTTGTCTGGAAGCATTTAATTGTGGTTAACTGGATTCTTTATCATTTTAGGATGCTTGGAATAACTGTATCAGCAAAGAAGTTTGTGCTTGCTACCCTGGATGCAACCATCATCAGGCACAAGTGTACCTTGGATGGCCAGGTTCCTCAGGAGGACTGGATACAAAAGATCTGGGACTGGCCCAAATGCACAAACCTTACTCAGGTTTGCAGCTTCCTTGGTACCTGTGAAGGGGTTCATATTTTCATTCAAGACTTTGTGAAAATTTCCTGGCTGCTTGTGAATCTCACCCAGAAAGGTATTCCATCTGAATGGAATGACACTCATCACACTGCCATGCAATGTCTTAAGGACAAAATAGCAAAGTTCCCTGTGCTCCAGTGCTTGGACTATAAGAATGGCTGGGAGATTATGTTGGCTGTCAATATATCCTTGATCATGGTTGGATTCATCCTTTCTCAGACCAGGAAGGATTGCAAGGACTATCTGAACCAGTTTGAAGACATTTCTCATTCCAAAGTTGAGAGCTGCTATTCCCAAACAAAGCTTGAATTATATGGACTCTTTTGCACTCTTTGTGCTGTCTGAGTATGTTAAGGCCATGTCAGATGATCTCCAGAACTCCAGAACTCCGGATTTTTGGTCAGATGGGACTTGGCTTCACCTTATGTAGTACACCCTTACATTGGGTCTGAGTCCCATATTTGTGGAGCAGAGGTGTTGGAGGTGGGTCAGAGTTGAGCCATCAAGGGTCAGACAAGAGAGGACAGAGGTGAGACCATCAGGCTAGGTTGATATTCGAGCTAAAGATTACAGAGTATGATACAGAGTATTTATACTATGGAGGGGATGGATGACTAAGGAGTTCAGAGGTCAGATAGTGTATGTACTGGAGGTGCTGCAGAGCTGTGCTTCTGCAGTTGACACTGCATGGAGGAGTCTGAGGAGCGGAACTAAGATTAATACAGAAGGAATGGAATGGAGGACACAGGAATGAAATGAAACATCATTGGAATGAAGACAAGTCATCTTGGAAGCATCTGGAGTTCAGAGGACTACATACAGAGGGAAATGGTCCAGAGTTTGAAGAAAATGGTCCGGAGTTGGATTGGAGGAGATCTGGAGGGTCAGAGTTGAAGTGGTGGATCCAGGATATGACAGAGTGTTCATTTTCAGAATCACTAAATTCACAGTTGAAATGGACACCAAGTACATGAAGGGTATGATCAACAACCCAGACCTCCAGCCCAACACAACCATCAACCAGTGGATTACCAGTATCCTTCTTTTTCAATTCCATCTCATTCATACCCCAGCTGATTGCCATGCCAGCCTGAACAGGTTATCCTGAAGGCCACTGGCTGACAAGGACCTACTGGATATTGATGGTGACTTCAAAGATTGGCTGGATGACACTTATTCTTTTTCCATTGTATTATTGAACAATCACATTCATTTATACTTGTACTCATCAGACTACTTTTCTGGCATCCTTTCCCACATGTGTTCTGTGTTCCTTCACCAGCTGATTAACTATATTTCTTTCTGGCCAGTCCATACATTTTTCTCTGATGCCAATGCAACTGACTCTGACCAACAGCACAATCTGGTCATTCCCCAGTCTGATAAAGTGAAAGTGAAAGAGGACAGGGTTAACCAGATTCAATCCTTCCTCAAGTCACAAGACCACCCTCCCACTGTATCTGACTGGGAGTTTAATTCATTTGTTCTTTCCACTCATTTCTTTTTCTTTCTAAATGGGCAGCTCTGGCACTGGGAACTGCATGGTCGACATCAGTTAGTCATTCTGGAGGGTCAAATGTACAGACTTATCAAGAAGGCATATGACAGCCTTAGGCACAAAGGTGTTTTCACAGTCTAGACTTGGCTTCTCCTGTGCTTCTGGTGGCCCATGCTGGTCAATGATGTCAAATGGTATATCTGGACTTGCCACAAATGCCAGATCTGGCAAACCCAGCAGATGCACATCCTGCCTATCATTTCATTGATGGGTGGCCTTTTCCACAAGGTACACATCAACATGATGCTGATGCTGCAAGCTGGCAGGTACCAGTATATCATCCATGCCCACTGTGCTTTGACCAGGTATCCAGAATGGCACATGCTCCATTCTGAGAAATTGGCTGGGATAGCATCTTTCATTTTCAAGGACATCCTGTGTAGATGGGGTCCAGTCTTCAAGTTGGTCACTGACAATGGCCCAGTGTTCATTCAAGCCATAGATCTCCTTGCTTTCCAGTATCAAATCTGTCATATCAGGATCAGTCTGTACAACTCCCAAGCCAATGGAATTGTTGAGTACTGGCATTTTGATGTCCAGGAGGCCATCATGAAAAGTACCCCAGAGGAGACACACTGGCATCACTCAGTGCACTTGGTATTTTGGGCTGAGCAGGTAACTATTTCCAAAGCAACCAGGCTCTCACCTTATTTCATGGTACATGGTGTTGAGCCACTCCTTCCCTTTGACATATCCAAAGCCACATTCCTTGTTCCAATGCCAGATACTGACTCCTTTTTTACCTCCAAGCTCATAGCATGATAAGCCCAACAGTTGCAGAAGTGTAAGGAGGACCTGGAATCAATCCAGGAATGAGTCCCATGTGCATGTTATGTGTCAGTAAAGCACTTCAAGGCCATGTACAAGAACTGGATCCAGAATCATGACTTCCAACCAGAAGCTCTGGCCCTGGTCTGGAATTCTCAGGTTGAGAAGAAACTGAACCAGAAGATGAAGCCTTGATACCTGGGTCCAATGGTCATTCTTTCCAGGATGATCAGAGGATCCTATGTCTTGGCTGAGTTGGATGGAATGGTCTCAAAGTTGCAGTTTGCTGCATTCTGGTTGATTCCATATCAAGCACAGTCCCAGATGTTAATACCAGTAATGGAACTCACCAGACAAGACAAAGAAGAACTGGACAATTTGACAGGAGAAGCGATCAAAGAGCTGGATGAAGAAGACCCAAATGCCTACAACTAAGACTAGCATGTTCTGGTACCCTTTCCATCATAGAACCATAAAACAAAAAAGTCAAATATACCGTCAGTACAATAGCATTTTACTCCAGGTTTTGACTGAAGATCTCTGTTTCATCTCAGAATTCGACCAGCATCTCATTCTCAGTCAATTCCATCCTGGTTTTCATCTGGTGTTTTCTATCAGTCTCTCTCCCTCATTCCTACTAACATTAAAATTACAAAAAGTAGTAAAAATGACAGACAATCATACAGATAAAAAGAACATTCCAATAGGTACCCAATTCCTTCATTCAAAAAAAACTAAAACTGCTCCCTTTAAACCAAAATCTGAACTATATAGTTCCACTTTGACCATGCATGGCAGTGTTGCACTCATTCCTTTTCAGACAATAGATATTGGAGGAAATGTTGATAGGGATAGAGGAAGAAAGCCAAGAGGGAAGGCAAGTGATGTGTGGCCAATCCTCTGGAGTTGCTCTGGAGAGTTCAGAGGCTGGAGCAATATTTATTCATTTGTTTTCTTTTATTTTCTACTGATACCATTCATATGTTACAGAGCCAACAGCACTGGATATGGATGAGACAGTGGACATGGACCACAATGGAAGACTGGATGACATCACTGGATGCATGTGAGCACATTCTGGACTCCAGAACTGGGTCTCACTCCTGGACTTGGCCTATCCAATTAGACAATAAAGACATGCATGTTCAGATTCAGTGATGCTAGATTACAATTTGGAGCCACTATCTACTTTTGCCCCATTGACCTCAACACCTGTAGCTCCCTTACCAATTTTGCCTGCTCCAGCTCTGTAGTCTTGATAGTGGCTTGAGACATAAGGGCAGCCTGCTCAATGTGGAGGAGTTGCTTCTCATACCTGTTGAAGGCCTGGGTTTCAGAACTAGAAGTGAACAGCACATTGGCCTGGGCCTTACCCTTTGCCTTGGGTGGACACATCTCAATGTCAGAATTGAGTAGAGCAGCAGGCAGAGACAGTTGGTGGTGGGGGTGAGCTATCCAAGATAAAGGTTAATCAGAGGGAAGAGCGTAGGACGGAAGGAAAACATATCAGAGACCTTGAGGACCATACCAGAGGGCTTCAGAGCCTTGGTGACCTTAGGTGCAGCCTTGGGAATGTGTTGTCCAGTGGTCTTGTTGCACCATTCCTTGTGATGCAAGCAGGTTTTGCAGACACAACCTGGCCAGCCATGATACAGAATCTTGGCCTTGGTGCAAACTGCACAGGGCTGGCATGATGGAATATCTCAGGCTCATCCAGGTTCTCCTTGCTTTTGCTGCCTTCCTTTGCTGTGGGTCTTGGTCACTGCCCAGCAATGAGCATATCAAATCATGTCTGCCAACCAGATATGCACTTTACTAGCATGCCTTGGTACATTTAGCACTACTTTGACTTGCAACCTGCTCTTGGCAGACTCAGTGATAAAAGGGGTAGTGTTGTTATGCAGTACTTGTGGTAGCACCTAAGGAGTATCAGTCTTCCTCCCAAGGAAAGGTGAATGTACACTGGTATGACAAGGGAAAGTACAACTTAGTACCACAAACAACCTTTAATAGGTCAAGGCAACTGGACAGCACAATGGTTGAAGATGGTGTTGTGGCAAGGCAACACAATGAGAACACAGTGAGCAAGTTGGTGCTCTCCACTTGGCCTGATAGCTAGCTTAGGGTGGCAACTCCTAAGAAGATGCTAGCTCTGCAAGTCAAGGTAGAATTGCATAGAACTAGATACAGAACACAGTGTGCAGTAGTGACTTATATACAGAGTGTGGCTGTTTAAGGGTCAGTCCATAGAAGGTAATAGAACATCATAGAAGTGCTGTGGATCACATCATATAGAAGGTGATGTTACAATTTTCCTCTCTCCTTCTTGTCATCGCTCTACTTTGTCACTTCTGGCACTTATCTGTGGACTCATTTATCTCTCATGTAGTAATAGGACTTGATGCTCTTGTCATCTATGTATGTGCATTATGCTGTCTGATTATCTTGTACCTCTTACAGTTTGGGCACTTCCCCTAAGACTTTGGTCACTTCTCATTTGCTGCTCATTATCTCATATCTCATCATTCCATCTCTTTCCATCACCTTCTATATGATATGCTCCACAGTAGCTTCTTCAATGTTCTATTGCATTCTACAGACTGGCCCTGAACCAGCCACACTCTGTACTTAAGTTGCTACTACACATGTAGTTCCTCATCTAGTTCTGCACAATTCTATCTGAACTTGCCAAGCTAGTATCTTCTTAGGCCTTGCTACCCTAAGTAAGCTATTTGGCCTAGTGGAAAGTGCTGTCTTGCTCACTGTGTGCTTGAAGTGTTGCCTTGCCATGACACCAGACTTCTCAATCATGGTAGCCAGCTGGTTGCTTCAACCTTGTCTTTGGTCGCTCAATGACAGCAAGATCACCATATCACCTTTTGTAGGGAGATTGCCACTCCTAAGGTGCTAGCTCACAAGTACTGCATAACAAAAGAACTAGATCTTCTTGCTCTTAGATGTCATCCTGCTGAGCACATTTTTCCACCATTCTCCACCATTGCTGACCAACCTCCTCATTGAATATCTGGCCCAGGATCCTCTTCTGACCCCTGGTCTTCCATTACCCATCCTGCTGTTCATCAGCCAAAACCAACTCGACCATACACCAGTCCACTAGTAAGCACTTCTACAGGAAGAATCTCTGAATCTACATAGTCATTCCCTGGCTGTTCGCCAGTCCCCAGTAACATCATCAGCCATGCCATCGGTGGAACCACCTGACAATTGTATTCTGCTAGGTCTCCTACACCTTCTCCTCTGTCATCCAGACCCACATCACCTTCTCCTCCTTCTCCAGGATCAGGCTCTCCCATCACCATAACCCCATTCCAATCTCCCCCTTCACCTATGGCAGAATTAAAAGCAGCCTTACCTGATGCCTTCTCAGGCAAGTCCAAGGATGCACAACAATGGATGAAGGCCATGAAGGCCTACTTCACAGTAAATGCTGCTCTGTATGCAGCAGATGCCAATAAGCTATGTACTACCCTGAACTGAATTTCCACTGGACATGGTGGGATGTTCACCAAACATTGGTATGATAGGATTGCAGATGCAAATGTCACCACCATGGACAAAACCTTTGATAAAATGGTCAAAGATTTCAATGCTATGTTTTACCCCATAGATCAAGCATCCAATGTGTGCTATCACTTGAATCACCTTAAACAACATTGTAAAAAGAATGACTCCAGAGAATGGGATGATGGGTTCCAGAAGTATGTCATGGAAGCCTGAAACCTAATTAATAGGGCCAAGATCACCGATGAAAATGAAAAAAAGCACAAATTCCTCACAGGACTTGATATCTCCATTGTAGGACCCATAGTCATGAACAGTGAGCCAGTGATGCTTGAGAAGTGGCTAAAAAAGGTCACCAAATACCACTTGTACCTTACCTGAGTCTGGAACCTCCATTCTGGACATTACTTCCCCTCCTCTTTCTCATTACATCAGGCTCGTGACTCAAACACAATGGATATAGATTTTTTAAAATTCCATCCCATGGAATGAGCCAAACTGGTTTGTGACAAGAAATGCTTTATTTGTAAGAAATTGGAATGTTGGTCATTGAACCACTCCAGAGAGAAAGGAAAAGAAAGGAAACCCTATGCTCCCACCTATGTTAACAACAGAGTCATCATAACCAAGAAAACTCCCCAGAAACTCCTGGCCTACCAGCCCAAGATGTCTAAAGAAATTTCCATCTCCCCTATTGATGAATATGTCCAAGTGCTCTGACTTAAAGGAAGCTCTGACAAAGAAATTCTGAAGGTATTACATACATGCTTCAAAGCAGAGATGCTGGTGCAGGAAGCCAAGGAACCTGTGGAGATGCCATCCACCTTGAATTTTTGAGAAGGGAGCGATCTAAGTTGATGGACTCTCTTCCTATTGTAACACTTTTCCCCATGTACACCACAAGTAATGTGAATGAAGCCATGAAACTCTTGATTACTCTCCATGGAAATGAAAGGAAAGTCAACACCAAAGTCCTCCTTGACAGTGGAGCAACCAGATCATTCATATCTTGGAATTTTGTAAAGAAACATTGGTTGGAACTTAGGAAGCTCAAACAATGGATTGCCATTAGGAATGCTGATGGAACAGAGAACTGAACTGGAACCATCAGTTTCATCACCTGACTCTCCCTGACCATCCATGGAACCCAACTCTACACCCATGTACAAGAATTCTATATCATGGACCTTGAAAAGGAAACAGTCATCCTAGGTCACCCTTGGCTGCAGAAGCACAACCTGGTAATTAATTGGAGAATGGGTAACTTGCTGATGAAGGAAACACCCTGACCAGAGATAGAGAAAAGCAACCACCTCTCCCAAATGGTAAATAAACTCATGATATCCATGGAAATCATGCAAAACATGGTCAAGAAAGAAGTCCTCCTCCCCAACATGTACAAAGACTTTCAAGACATCTTCAATGAACCCCCAAAAGGGAAACTTCCTCCTCACCAGGGGCAGTTCAAATTTTTTATTCAAATGAATGAAGAGTTCATTCCAAAAGTGGCAAAAATGTATCTACTTAATGTCTCTGAACAGCAATCCTGTAAAGAGTTCATCAAAGAAAACTTGGAAGCTGGAAAAATATCCCCTCTATGTCCCTGCAAGCATTCCCCTTCTTTTTTGTAGCCAAGAAGGATGGTAAATTGCATCCATGTCAAGATTACTGGTACTTAAACTCCCACATGATCAAAAACACCTATCCACTCCCAATTATCTCCAATTTGTTTGACAGGTTTAAAAATGCTAAATGGTTCATGAAATTCAACATCTGATGGGGCTACAATAATGTGCTAATTGACAAGGATAGCCAGTGAAAGGCTGCCTTCATCACTATGGAGGGCCTTTTTGAACCCCAAGTCATGTTCTTTGGTTTCTCCAATGCCCCTCCTCACTTCCAGAACATGATGAACCATATATTTCAGGATATGATAGCAGAATGGTGGCTAGGTATTTACATGGACAACCTTGGATTCACTTCAGTGGATATGAAAACTCATCAAGAAAGGACAAAACTGGTGTTAGAATGGTTTAGGCAGGAAAAGCTCTACTTAAAGCTGTTAAAATGCACCTTCAATGCTGAAGAAATGGAGTACTTAGGGATGATCATATAGGAAGGTCAAGGCCATTGAAGACTAGAAACTGCCTACAAATGTTAAAGGGGTATGGTTGTTTCTTGGGTTCTGCAACATCTACTTAAAGTTCATTCCAGACTACACCAACATTGCCTGCCCACTCAACAATCTTGTGAAAAACAACTACCCCTGGCACTGGGAGGATGCCCAGCAAGTGGCCTTTGATAAATTAAAAATGATTTTCACCATGCAGCTGGTTTTGCAGATGCCTGACAATACAAAACTGTTCACAATCGTGACAGATGCTTTGCTCATCACCTCCAGAGGTGTGCTCTTACAAAAGAATGCCAATGGTGAATATCATCCCTGCTTATATCACTCTCAGACCTTCCTTGATGCTGAAAGGAACTATGATATCTATGACTGCAAACTACTAGCCATCATACACACTTTAGACACTTGGAAGCACTACCTTCACAGTGCAGGACACCCAGTTACTGTTTTCACAGACCATAAGAACCTCACATTCTTCTGCTCCCTTTGTAAACTATTTTGATGACAGGCCTGCTGGATGCTCTTTCTCCAAAACTTTGACCTTCACTTCACCAGCATTCCTGCTGCCCAAGTCACCCCTGCTGATGCCCTTTCCTGATATCCATACCCAGCCACTTATGAACATGACAATGAAGACATCATACTTCTGCCCAACCACTTATTTGTCAAAACTCTGGACCTGACCATTGTGGACAAAGTTGTTCACTCATCCTTGGCTGACCCATTCATAGTCTCAGCCTTATGTGCTATCTCTGATCACATGTCCCCTATTGCACATTACCCTGTCTTAGACTGGCATTTTGAGAATGGCCAGCTTTTCTTTCAGAACCACCTATATATTCCCCCTGGGCAATGCAATGCTATCATTCAATATTGCCACTCCTCCATGACTGCCAGCCATGGGGATGTCTTCCATACTCAGACTCTTGTCATGCATGACTACTGGTGGCCTGGCCTGGCCACATATGTATGAAAATTCATTGCCAGATATCCAGAATGTCAGGCCTGCAAGGTCATCACTCATCCCATTCACCCTCCATACTCCCCTATCCTATCTATGACCTTTCATCCCTTTCAGCAAGTCTTGGTGGATCTGATCACAGACCTTCCCCAAGTGTGGGGCTATGACTCTGTCATGGTCATGGTTGACCCTGAACTCTTGAAGGGGGAAATCCTATGCCCTTGTTCCAAAACCATTGATGCTGCCAGGGTAGCAGAACTCTTTTTCTGAAATGTCTTCAAATGATTCAGTCTACACAACAAGGTGATCTTGGACTGAGGACCTCAATTTGCATCTGTGTTCACTATGGAACTGGCAAGACTCCTTGAATACAAACTTGCCTTGTCCATGGCTTACCACCCTCAGATGGACAGCCAAATGGAATGGCTCAATCAGGAGCTAGAAACCTACCTTTGAATGTTCTGCACAACCTCACCTACAAAATGGGTCAACATGCTCCTCTATGCAGAATTTTGTCATAACAGCACCCCTCATTCCACTATGAAGAAATCCCCCTTCTTCATCATGCTCAGTTACAAACCTCAAGCATATCCCACCATCCATAAGTCATTTATCCCTGCAGTGTTGACCTGCCTCAAAACTCTGAATGATGTTTGAGTGGAAGTGCTAGCTGCGCATGAAAAAGCTGCCCTGATCATGAAGAATTGTCTCTGTTCACAGCTCTTCAAATGGAAAATCAGAGATAAGGTTTGATTGGAAGTCAAAAATCTATGATTCCCTGGCAGAACCCCAAAATTGTCACAATGCTGTTATGGTCCCTTCTCCATTGAAAAAGTAATAACCCTATGGGCCTATTGATTAAAGCTCCTGATTACTTGGAAAATTCACCTGGTATTTCATGCTTCCCTTCTAAATCCATTCTGAAGCACACCTGAATACAGAACCCCATTCCTCATGCCACCACCAAAGGAAGTAGAAGGAGAAGAAAGATACAAGATAGATGTGATCATGAGTCATTGCAGCTCTCCATGATGATGCCAGTATCTGATCCATTGGAAAGAGTGCTTCTCAGCTGAGGACACATGGGACCTCAAAGGAAATCTGGGCAGAGCCCCAATAATCCTTGAGGGATATAAGAAACATTTCTCCCTCTGATCCCCTTCCCTATGTCCCTCTATGCTGAATACTTCCACAGACAGGCCTTCCATTGCAAACTCAAATCTAAAGCAGACTGTGAGATTACTTGTAACCCTGCCTACTTCCCAGACATCCTCAACTCCCCTCCCATGGCTGTCTACCATGCCAAACAAGGCCTGGGAATCCTGGACTTGTCTCCAACCTCATCCCCTTCCTCATCTACCCAGGAACTAGCAGAGCATCTCCAAGACCATGCAGTGACCCCACCCCCTCTTGACATCACAGCAGAAATGATCCAAACTGAAACTTCCCCCTTGCACATTGCTCAAGTAGATACCACCACTATCCCTACCCAAGCTATATTCTCCAACATCATCCCTCTCTGTATTTTTCAGTTACCTTTCATCTACTGTCATTACATTTATGTAGCAGCCTTAGAGGACCCTGGCCTTCTCTTTCTCATTGAACACTCCCCCATTTTCATAGCTTCTAGTACCCTTCCTGGTCTCATCTGCACCTACCACCAACTCACTCTATGTCAGAACTCATTCACTGAAGTCACCCTGTCATTCGCCAATGCCACTCACATTGGAATGACCACCCAAGCCTTGGTAGAGAGTATCCAGCCCCTTCTTGACATAATTGACAATGCAGGAATCATTGATGTCATTGACAGCCTCTCTCCAGTCATGTTTTGGGAACTCCTAGTTGACCTTCTCTCCACCTTAAATGAGACTGACTATGAACAATACTTCCGCCTAACAGATACCCCTTCATTGTCACCTCCTCCCCTCCCTGTGCCCATTCTACTCATAGAACAAATTACCAATGTCCTCTGTTACTTCCAACCTGAGCATGCCAAATCATCCCACATGAAACAAAGATTCTCTCTGATCTCTTGAAACTGGAGAGGTGGTACCCACCCCATCTGATCTAAGGCAAGAATTGCTGATCTGTCTAGCATGAAAGAAGGCAAAATTCTCTGAAAGGAGGATGTTGAGGTGGAATTTCCACTGTCCCCACAACATTGGTGCTTTATCTGTAATGAAATGGGTCATTTACACACATCCTGCCCCAAATATCAATGCCTCTACTGCTACCAGTGGGCCCCTCATCATTGGGCATCACACTGTCCAAACTGTTGTTGTGGCTATTGTGGGACTGATGGGCATATAGTCACTGACTGCCTTTTCAAGGAGGAAACACACTTAGTGACAGCACCCACAGATGCTTGACTGGAGTCTGGTAGTCTCCAGACTAGAAGGGGGTAATGTTACAATTTTCCTCTCTCCTTCTTGTCATTGCTCTACTTTGTTGCTTCTGGCACTTATTCATGGACTCATTTATCTCTCATGTAGTAATAGGACTCAATGCTCTTGTTGTCTACATATGTGTGTTATGCTGATTATCTTGTACCTCTTATGGTTTGGGCACTTCCCCTGAGACTTTGGTCACTTCTCATTTGCTGCTCATTATCTCATATCTCATTGTTCCATCTCTGTCCATCACCTTCTATATGATGTGCTCTGCAGTACCTTCTTTGATGTTCTATCATGTTCTATGGGCTGGCCCTGAACCAGCCACACTCTGTACTTAAGTCACCATCATGCATGTAGTTCCTCATCTAGTTCTGCACAATTCTATCTGAACTTGCTGAGCTAGTATCTTCTTAGGCCTTGCCACCCTAAGTAAGCTATTTCGCCTAGTGGAAAGTGCCATCTCACTTGCTGTGCCCTTGAAGTGTTGCCTTGCTGCCACACTAGACTTCTCAACCATGGTAGCCAGCCAGTTGCTTCAACCTCATCTTTGATTGCTTGATGATAGCAAGATCACTGTATCACCTTCTGTAGGGAGACTGCCACTCCTAAGGTGCTAGCTTGCAAGTACTGTGTAACAGGTGATGGAGTGAGATAGAACATCAAGATAAGATTGATAAGTTGAGTCATGGACATCAGAAGGTAAAATGACTTTAGTCATAGGGGAAATGTCCATGCTGAAGAAGGTAAAGAATAAGAATACAATGAAGAGCACATACATAGATGACAAGAGCATCGAGTCCTATTACTACATAGTAGATGAAAGTGTCTGTGGTGTGGTATAATAAGTGTATGGATAAAGCAGTAAAGAGGAGTAGGAGGGAAAATTGTAACATTACCCCCCTGTTAGGCTGAAGACTACCAGGCTTCAGTCATACATCCTGTTCTTCCCATACAATATGGGTTTCCTCCTTAAATAGACAGTTGTCAGTGACATGTCCTTCAGTCCCACAGTGTCCACAAGTATGATTTTGGCAACATGTTGCCCAATGGTGTGGCTGCATCTTCTTGCAATGAGGGTATTGATAGTGGGGGCATAAGGTGCAGAGGTGACTGGGTTCATTGCATATGAAATAACATCATTCAGGAGAGATGAAAGATGATTCAATGTCCACTTTTTGCAACACTTTCTTGACTTCAGTGCATTCTGGATCAATAATTGTTGGTGTAGGTTGTGTGGGGTGGTTACCACCTTTCCAATTTTTAGTAACTGGATTGAACCATTGCTTGGCATGAGATTGATCTGTAGGTCATGGGTGAAATGAAGAAGGAATAGAGGCTAAGCATTCTTTGAGGGAACAAGGTGCAGGTACTGGTAGGGTCATGGGGTGAGGAATGATGTCAGATTCAGTGAAGTAGTCTGTGTATTTGGTTTCCATGAGGGTGGAGAAGAGTGGAACTAGGACTTTGTGGAAGATTACCAGGCTAAGCACATCAATGACATTAGCAAAGCCAGTGTTGTTGATGGCTCCCAGGAGGGATTGGATTGCTTCAATGAGGGATTGGTTCACCAGGCCCATATGCGATGTGTTTGCAAAGGAGGGGGTGATAGTGGTGGAGAAATTGCAGCATATGCAAAGCAAATGGTAAGTTCTAACTAAAGAAGGAAGAGTGCTAGAGGAGGAAAAGAACAGTTCATGTTCAACTAGAAATAATAGTCTGGGATCTTCAAGGGTGGCTATGTAAACATGATGGCACTGGAGAAAGGGTAGTCTATGGACTCAGAGAGGGATATGCATAGGCAGGATGAGGGTGCTGGTTGTGTGCACCTGTACTTGTGTGAAATCAGACAGAGACTCAATTGAGATAGGGTTCATATTTTTGTTGGGGAGATGTGCTGGGGCAGAGAAGAACTTGGGGTTGGTTTCTGAGGGAGGGGATGAGGATGTGGGCAAGACTTGGTGATCCCAGAGGCATGTGGCAAGGTTGTGGATGCAGGAGGAAGAGAATGATGTCAGTGACAAGTTGTTGTGATATCCAGCAGTGTTGTGAGAGAGTTTGTGGTCCATAGATAGATCAATTTCTTGGTAGAGGGCTTGTCTGGTGAAGTACTGGGGGTAGAGAGACATGGGATTTCATTTCAGAGGGAGTGACATTTTTTATACTCCTTGAGGACATTTGAGGCTCTGCTTAAGTTTCCCTTGGGTTCCCAGGTGTCTTTGGCTGAAGAGTATCCCTTCTATTGGATCAAGTACTGGTGCTGTTGGGGAGAACTGCAGTGACTCATGATGGCTTCTATTTCATATTGTTCTTCACCTTCTACTTTCTCTGGGGATGGTGTCATGAATGGGGTTCCATATTCCAGGGTACTGCAGAAGGGTGATAGAAGGGAAGCATGAAACATGGAATGTATTTTCCAGGTTACCAGAAGTTTTAGAGGATAAGCCCATGGCATAATCACTTTCTGTATGGAGAAGGGGCCATAGCAATGTTGGGAGAGTTTGGAAGTGCAACCTGGAAATTGGACATTCTTGGCTTTCAGCCAGAATTTATCTCTGGCTTTCCACTTTGGGACTTGAGTGCAGAGTTGATTTTTCATTGTAAATGCTACTTTTTCATGTGCAGCTAAAGCTTCCACCTGAGTGTTATTGAGCAATTCCAAGCAATCCAAGACAGCAGGGATAAATGACTTGTTTAAAGTGAGATAGGCAGGTGGTTTGTATTCAAACATGATAAAGAATGGTGATATTTGCATAGAGGAGTGTGGGGCACTGTTATGGCAGAATTCCACATATGAGAGCATTTCTACCCATTTCATTGGGGATGTAGCACAGAACATTCGGAGGTAGGTTTCCAGTTCTTGTTTTAGTCTTTCTGTTTGGCCATTGGTCTGCAGGTAATATGCTGTGGATAAGCCAACGGTGTATTCTAGTAACCTGGCCAATTTCATTGCAAAGGCTGACACAAATTGTGGGCCCCAGTCCAAGATAACTTTATCATGTAGTCCAAAGCATTTGAAGATGTTTTGGAAAAAGAGTTCTGCTACTCCTGCAGTGTTAATGGTTTGATACCAGGGCAGAGAATTACCCCCTTTAAAAGACCATGGTTGACCACAACCATGACTAAGTCATAGCCCCACACAGAGAGAAGGTCAGTGATCAGGTTCACTGAGACTTGCTGGAAAATGTGGGAAGCTGAGGATGGGATAGGAGAGTAGAGTGGTTTCATGGGGTGAGTGTTAACCTTGCAGAACTGGCAGACAGCACAATCAGCAATGAACTTCCGGACAAAAGTGGTGAGTCCAGGCCACCAGTAGTCACACATAACCAGTGGTTGGGTGCAGAAAACCCTGCCATGTCCCACAGTTGCCAAATCATGGCAGTGTCAAACAATGTTTTCCTGCTGACCCAGAGGGACATACAGTTGATTTTGAAAGAGAAGTTGACCATTCTTGAAGTGCCAGTCAGTCACGGGAAATCACATAATTGGAGACATGTTATCCAAGATGTGTCATAGGGTGGTAACAATGAAGAGATCAGAAGCAGAGAAATGGATTACTTTGTCTGTAATGGCTAGGTCAAGGGTCTTGATGAACAAATGGTCTGGGAGGAGGACAATGTCTTCATTGTTGTGTTCATATGTTGCTGGATATGGGAAATGTGAGAGGGTGTTGGCTGGCATGACCTGTGTAGCTGAGATGCTAGTGAATTGAAGATTGAAATCCTGTAAGAACAACATCCAGTGGGCCTGTCTGTGGGATAGTTTGTGTGGTAAATGAAAGAACATGAGGTTTTTGTGGTCTGTGAATACAGTGATGGGGTGTTCCACTCTGCATAGGTAATGCTTCCATGTGTCTAAAACATGGATGACTGCAAGGAGTTTCCAGTCATATATGTTGTAGTTTCTTTCTGCATCAATGAACATCTGTGAATGATACACACAGGGGTGGTAGTCTCCATTGGTGTCAGTTTGGAGTGAGATGTGACCAGTGAGGTGTCCATCATAATGGTAAAGGGTTTTGCTGTGTCCAGCATTTGTAGTACTGGTTTTTCTGTGAAAATCTTCTTTAATGTGTCAAATGCTTTTTGCTGGGCATTCTTCCAGCACCAGGAGTAGTCATTTTTTGTAAGGTCATTGAGGGGTTGAGCAATATTAGCATAGTCAGGGATGAATTTCCAATAGAAGTTGTAGAATCTGAGAAATGATTGGACTCCCTTGACGTTGGTAGGGGGTTTCCATTCTTCAATCACTTTGACTTTGAGGGGGTCGAGGCAAACTTGCCCTTCTCTGATGATCATCCCAAGATACTCCATTTCTTCAGTGTTGAACATGCACTTTGACAGTTTCAAATAGAGTTTTTTCTCCCTGAACTGTTGCAACACCCTTTTTGTTTGTTTTTAATGCATTTCCATGTCTGCTGATGCAAATCCAAGATCATCCATATAAATTCCTAGCCATCCTTCTGTGATCATGTCCCTAAAGATATGGTTCATCATGTTTTGGAAGTGAGGGGATGCATTGGAAAATCCAAAGAACATGACCTGAGGTTTGAATAGTCTTTCCCTAGTAATGAACGCAGCTTTCCACTGACTGTCCTTGTCAATGAGGGTGTTGTTATAGCCCCAGTGGATGTTGAACTTGGTGAACCATTTGGCATTTTTGAACCAGTTAAAGAGATCAGAGATGATTGGGAGGGAGTAAGTGTTCTTGATCATGTGTGAGTTTAGATACCAGTAGTCTTGACATAGACAGAGTTTCCCATCTTTCTTGACTATGAAGAAGAAAGGGGAGGCTTGGGGGGAAGTGGACAGAATGATTTTGCCAGCATCAAGGTTTTCTTTTACAAAGTCCTTGCATACTTGTTGTTCAGACACATTTAATGGATATATCTTGGCAACTTTTGAAATGAAGTCATTGTTGGTCTTGATGGGGAAGTTGAATTTTCCATGGTTTGGGGGAGGTTCTCCTTTTGGAGGTTTGTTGAAGACATCTTTGAACTCTTGATAGGCACAGAGAGGGTTACTTCTTTTTTGACCACACTCTGGGCAATCTCTGTAGACACAGTGACCTTGTTAATCATGACTGAGAGATGTTTGCTCTCCTCAAGGTCAGGTTTCAGAGTTTCTTTCACCAGGAGGTTTCCAGTCCTCCAATTGATTACAGGGTTGTGTTTTTGTAACCACGGATGTCCTAGAATAATTGTTTCTTTTCCTAGGACAGTGATACAGAATTCTTGGGTGTGGGTGTATGGTTGAGTCCCTCAAATCATGAGTGATAGTCAGGTGATAAAGTTCATAGTGCCAGTTCAGTTCTCTGTTTCATCAGTGTTTTATACAGCTACTTTCTGTTTGAGTTTCTGGAGGCCTAACTGGTGTCTCTTGACAAAGTCCCATGAAATAAAGGATCCAGTCACTCCACTATCTAGGAGCACTTTGGTGTTGACTTTTCTTCTGTTCCCATGGAATGTAATGAGGAGTTTCATCACCTTGTTTTCTTTGCTCATAGTATATATGGAAGAAAGAGTTACAGTAGGGGGGGGGGGGTCTGTCGACTTAGGATGCTCCCTTTCTAAAAATCTGAGGTGGGTGGCACTTCTGCAGGTTTAGATGGGAAGACCCC
>JBBPKF010000019.1:0-27445 GCA_038089175.1 Binderoboletus segoi | reverse complement strand
CCATCCTTTTTTCAGACAAAGAATATCAGAGCTGTGTGGGGAGAATTGGAAGGACAGATGAAGCCCATGTTGAGGTGCTCATTAATGAAATCTCAGAGTGATTGCTGTTTCATAGGAAACAGGAAGTAAAGCCATCCCACTGGAGGAGCAGCTCCATTCTCCAGTTCAATTTTGAGATTGAAGGAGTGATGGGGGGCCAGGGTATCTGTGTGTTATTTGCTAAAGACATTGGTGAAGTCATGGTACTCCAGGAAAACTCTGGAGAGATCCACAGATTCCATCAGAACATTAGAAGTGGATACAAAATGGGCCTTAGCCTCACTGGGAGTTTGGAGGTGGATAGCAAACTGGACTGAGCCCTTCATCTTGCAAGTGTGTATGAATGCTGTAGCATTGATAAAAGAGATGGGAGGACAAGCAAGTCCAGGAGCTTTTGGCAAAATCTGCAGAGACTCCAGAGTTAGAGAAGGCACCGAAGGTGTAGGAGGTAATGTTGGGCTTATGTTAAGACCATGTCAGACAATCTCTGAGGCAACTCCAGAGGTCCAGAGTTCTGAGGGGTTCAGGACTTGGCTTCACCTTATGTGGTGCGCCCTTACAAGAGTTCTGGTGTCCTGGATTTGCAGAGGTTTGGAGTGGGGACAGAAGGTCAGAGTAGAGTCATCAAGACTCAGAGATGGAGTGGGGAGAAGGTCAGATCAAGTTGATATTTGGACTGAGGTATGTACAGACAAAGTACAGGGTTTATATATGAAGGGGAAATCAGATTAGTAAGGAGTTCGGAGGTTAAGTAGGAGATGTGCTGGAGGTGCTGTGGAGCTGTGCTCCACAGTTAACACTGCACAGAGGAGTCTAAGGAGCAGAGCTAATACAAATACAGATGGAATGAAATGGAATGTAATAATATGGAACATAATGGAATGGAACGTAACCTACTAGAACAGAGAGCATAGCCTGAGTCCAAAAGGAAACAGATCAGATATGGGATGAAAGCAGAACAGAGTTGTCTATGGGGTCAGAGATGGTCAGAACTGACCAGAGATGGTGTGGAGGACTGGAGTTGGTCTGGGATATGATAGCTTAGCAAACCTTCTGTAGGAGTCCAGAATGTAATGCTGCTCATAGCCCAGTCAATTGATGAATTGTGGAGGGCAAGCCAGCTATGTCCCAGGATCAAGGAACAGGAGAAATCCAAGGAGGTAACAAAGAATGTCTTGGAGGTGGTTTCACCAGAGGAGAAATCCATAGAGAGTGTGACTGCAGAGGTGATATGAGAGGAATAGGAGCCATCAAAAAGATAGAGTGATATCGAAGGAACAGAGTATGTAGAGATTTTATGTTTTTCTATAAAGGCTGAGTCTATGAAGGAGTGAGTGGAATCAGAATCAATTAGGGCAGAAATGGAAGGTAGAGAGAACTGAGGAATAGAAACAAGAGGACGAAGAGAATTAGGATCAGAGAGAGCAGACACATTGAGATGGAACTCCATTAGAGCATAGTTAGGATCAATGTGACTCCCAGCCCGTGCAGGGGCACAGGAGTTGCTCTCTATTTTTTTGCCTCAGAGAAGGCAGAGCCAGAGGCCATGGCAACCAGAGTACTGGCAGTGGTGTGAGCCTATGCAGCTCTAGAGGTCAACTTCAGGCACTCCTTAGTGAAGTGGCCTGGAAGTTCACAGAAAAGACAGAGAGGATTTCTTAACCAGTGCTGACATTCCTTTGGAAGGAGTTTACCATCTTTGCCAAGTTTAGAGGAGATAGAAGGATCGGAATTAGATCCATTACCCTTTTTACCGTTAGGATGTCCAAAAGTACTGGAACTGTTAGAGGAAGGGGTGGAACCTTTGGACTTATCATCCTTGAGTTTGGCAGAGGTGGAGGCATTGGAAGTCTTTGAGTTATTAGTATTCTGAGATCTGGAGTTGAGTCTGAAACTCTTATTTGTGTGCACAATCTCTTCCTTGCACTCTCAATACCGATGATTGATTTGTTGGGCAAGCACTTGGAGATCAAGGATATTGTTGGGTTTACCCAGGCATAAGATTTCATCTTTGATGTGGTCCAGAAGTCTGTGATAGAAACTCTGGCAGAGCACACTGGGACTCCATTCATGAACTTGGGATGCAAGACAATTCCATTCTATAATGTATCTGGAAATGTGCTGTGAGTCTCACATCTGCAGTTACTTGAGTTGAGCTTCTGTGTCAGCAACTGAATCATGAGGTCCAAAATTAGACTGTAGTTCAAACAGGAAGAGTTTCCAATCATCCATCCATAATAGACATTTCTCCAGAGGTTCATCTCTGAGGAGGTCTGTTTTGAAGTATTCTAGGGCAATGCCCTTAAGATAAGATTGAGCAAATGTTACCTTTGCCTGGTTCCATTTGTAGGACTTTGGGTTAGCTTGGAACGTTAGTTCACATTGAACTATGAATGGACAAAGTTTCTTGGAATTGAACCCATCAAAAGCATCAGGTTCTCGGACCTTGGTTTTGGAGTTGTCAGAGTTCTTCCAATGGTGGAGCACCTGCCTAGTTATGTCCTTAATTGTACCAGCAAGCTGGGCAAAAGGTTCAAAGGTGAGTGGGACATCATTCGGGGGTCCAAAGGAATCTTTGGGTTCTCTGACTTCAGAAGGTTCAGAATTGGAATTTGAGACTGAGCCATCTCCATCACCATCTCTGGGGTCTGATGGTAGACCACCAGGCCCACCAGGTCCTTGTTCATCCTTGTCATCTGGTAGTTCCCAGAAGCAGGATCTGTCCAGAGATTCCAACTCACATGAAAGTGGTGTTAACAGAGAAGTTAACCCAAGGTTGGGTCACAGCACAGATGCAGAGTCACCATACCTGACTGAGAGGCTGATGAACTTGCCAGGGATAGTTTGGGAGCTGTCAAAGGCAGTCCTTAAGGCTTGTTTGCAAGTGTTGTGTGTAGTATGGGTGGTCATTGAAAATCTATACAACAGTCAGTATGAATATACTGTCAGGATTATGTCTGGGTCCTCTGGGCTCAAGTCTGATGGAGGTTCAAAACTTCAGAGAGGTGGAATGGTAAGTGATGAAAGTGGACTGGAAGTTCAATGAAAGAGACAGAAGGAAAAGGGGACTTAGTAATGAGGACGTTGGCACAGGACTTATGTGTCATGCCCTTGCACAGATCCATGTCCTCAGATTTCAGAGGTCTGGAGTTGGACTGAGGGTTTGGAGCAGGGGAAGATGAGGAAAAGTTGGGCAGGAGTTAGAGGAGGAACTTTAGTTGATATTCATACTAAGAAGAATACATGGTATGTGGAAGTCCTTAAGTATGTTTGGAGTAAGTTACAGAATGTCAACATAAGACAGAGAATAGACAGGTGAAACAGTTTCATGTTGAGGTGATGACGATGATCAGAATGGAGGTAGGTAAGGTATGGGATGGACAGGAGAATGACATACATGAAGAATGATGATTGAGAATGACAGGTGTTAGATCTGGGATTGTTCCAAGTGGAAATGTGAACTCTGAATATAACTCTGGGCAGTGGAAAACAAGGGATGAGCAGACAAGGATGGAGTGGTTCAGAGAGGACCAGAAGAGGCCAGAGGGGTGTTATGACTGTTTGGAATGGATATGACAGTGCCTTCCCATTAAGGCCAAGCCCTCAAGGCCAAGCCAAGTGGTAGTCAAGAATGTTGCCAATCCAAAGAGGCAGGCAGGCCCCTGTGGAGAGGGTGTCCAGAGACAGAAGGGGTAATGGGATGCTTGACAAGGCAGAGTCTGGAAGTGTTTAGCCAAAGGCAACTGATCAGTGTCCAGAAGGAATGCCCCATCAATGTTGAGGGGGCTCATCTGTGGGCATAGGCTCCAGAAGGGATAGAGAAGTGGAGGAACTGAAGCAGAAGTGGGTATACTGGAACAGAGTGTGGAAGGCTGCAGAACAGAGCTGGAAGGGGTAGGGAAGAGTAGAGGTAGTACAGGCAATGAGAGAGAGAGAGAGAGAGAGAAATAGAGATAGAGATAGATACAGGGAGATGGAGATGGAGATGGAATGGAATGGGAGGAGGTTTTTTTTTTTTGTGACCAAGTAATCCTGTGTCTTTTCTTTTGTTTTTTTTGTGTCTGTTACATTTCTCTTTCTTTGTGTATGTGTGCCTTTTCAATAGGGAGTATAGTAGGAGGAGGAAAAGAGAGAAAACAAAGGGAAACAAAAGGGGAAGAGAATCAGAGGATGTCCTTATAGAGTGGAAAGATGTCTGGGTTTGTCTGGATACTTCTGATGAAAGTCCAAGACAAGGTCCCTGGCATTCTCTAACTCCATGGCCAGAAGCCAGGAGGTCTTGTCATCAGTTCCTTCATATCTGAGCCAATGTACCAGGTACAGGAGTTGGCAGTGATGCCATCTCTGATTGATCTTGGAGTCAAGTATCTCTGTGATCTCATACTCCAGTTCTCTGTCAACCTTGAGCAGAGGAGGCAGAGGTTGGACACGGTTTTCTATAGTATTTGGAGTAGAAGGTTCTAACTGAGAGACATGAAAAACAGGATGAACAGAATGAAGAGAGTCAGAAAGGTGTAGCATAAAGAAGTGGGAACCAGGATGGGCAATGATAGGGAAGGGCCCAAGGTTCTTCTCTGAGAGTTTTCTAGAAGGTCAGGTTGACCAGAGGTATTTCACCTTCATGTATACCATGTCTCTGACCTGGAAGTCCAGAGCAGGGCTATGCTTAGTGTTGGTGGGACCTTGATAGTGCTTTTGCACTTCCACCATCTCTGACTGGAGGAACTCATGGAGCTCATCCAAATCAGTGACATAGGAGGTAGCTGCAGAAGAGGTTAGTGGGCAATCAGAGTGAACAGAGAAATTCAGGTGATAGCCCTTATTGGTGAAAAAGGGAGAAACACCAGTGGTTGCACTAGGTGTGTTGTTATAAGCAAATTCAGTGAATGGAAAGAGTTCTGCCCAATCATCTTGTTGGTAGTTGCAGTAGATCCAGAGATATTGCTCTAGAGTTTGATTAGTGTGCTCTGTTTGTCTGTCACCCTCTGGATGATATCCAGAAGTGAAGTGGAGGTGCATGTTGAGAGCTTTCCCTAAAGATCTAAAGAAATGGGATATGAACTCGAAGCCCTGGTTGGAAGTGACATGAGAGGGAACTCTGTGTTTGGAAAACACATGGAGGAGGAATAACTTAGCAAGGTCAGCAGAGGTAATGGTATCAAGAGTTGGGATGAAAATAGACTGTTTAGACAACCTATTGACTACCACAAGGATAGCTGTGAAACTGTTTGAAGGCAGGAGTTGCTTGATGAAATCCATGGAGATGGAGTTTCACAGCTTCTCCAGAACTGGAAGTTGCTTCAGGAGTCTGTATGGATGATGCCTGGGGACCTTGGCATGCACACAGGTGGTGCAGGAGCTAACATAGTCTTTCACAAAGGTCCAGATGCATGGCCAGGTGTATTCCTGGCAGATCAGTGCTAGAGTATGGTTTTGTCTGAAATGTCTGGTGGTAGGGTGATCATGGAAGGTATGGAGTATCTGGAGCCAGAGGTCATTGGCTTCTGGAATGTAGATGTGGTTGTCATGGAGGAGGAATCCTTCAGGGGATGTGGTCCAGCAAGAATCATCAATGGAGTTAGCTGAAAGGAGCAGGGAAGAGATGGGATCAGAGGGAAGAGCAGTGAGAATGTCAGAGTGGAGTTGGTCAATGTCAACTAGAAAAGAGGCATGGAGGACCAGAGCATCTAGGTAAGTTGCTTGGAGGGACAAAGCAAGTTGATCCTTAGTGAAGATGGATCTATGATTGTTTGGGTTTAGTTGAGCATAGTCCTTGTCCCCCCCTTTTGGGTAGATGTCCCATTGTCTGGTAAGGGTGTCAGGTTTAGCACCAAGCTTGCCTGGATGATACTGCACAGTGAGGTTAAACTGGCAGAGAAACTCTGACCACCAGACTTGGCAGTGGGTAAGGAATTTGGTACCTGTGAAGTATTTGAGGTTCTTATGGTCAGTGTAAACAGTGATCAGAGTACTGGAGCCCTTGAGGTAATGCCTCCAGGTGATAAAAGCCTTGGAAATGGCTAGGAGCTCCTTATTGTGTGTATCATAGTTCAACTCCACATCCTGGAGGGAATGGGAGAAAAAGGCCACAGGATGGAGTTCTCTGTCCGGAAGCATGATGGAGAGAATTCCTGCAATGGCATAATCAGAAGTGTTAGTCTCAATGATAATGGGAACATCCAGAGTCCAATGGACTAGAGGTGAAAGCCTCCTTAAGAGATCAGAATGCTGAACAGCAATCCTTGGAGAAATTCCAAGGGGTGCCTTTGCAGGTAAGATGGGTTAATGGAATGACAATGTCAGCATAATTCCAGATGAAACAACAAGAAACTAAGGAAGGCTTGAACATCTTTGACCTTCCTGGGCTCTGGTCAATTGAGGATAGCACAGATTTTGTCCTTGGCCATGGAAAGACCAGAGGGAGAGAGGATGTACCTGAGGTACTCAATGGATTTCAAGTGCCACTTGCACTTGTCTGGCCTCAGATAGAGTCCGTTAGCACAGAGTCGGCAGAGTACTTCTCAGACATGTTTCCAGTGAGAAGCAAGATTATTGGAGTAGATGAGAATGTTTTCAAGGTAGATCACCACACAGACATCTACCATGTCTGCAAAGATGCTGTTAATGAAATGCTGAAAGGCAGCTGGAGCATTAGTAAGTCCAAATGGCATAACCAACCATTTGAATGATCCATAACGAGTCCAGAATGTGGTTTTCCATTCATTGCCCTCGGTGATGCAGACCAAATGGTAGGCATGCCGGAGGTCAAGTTTGATATAGATTTTAGCTCTGCTAGGAGCATCAAGGAGGTCCATGGTCCATGGAAGCAGATAATGGTCCTTTTTGGTGAGCTTATTGAGACCATGGAAGTCTATACAGAGGCAGAGCGAGCCATTTTTTTTTGAACAAAGAATACCAGAGCTGCATGGGGAGAATTGGAAGGATGGATGAAGCCCATGTTGAGGTGCTCATCAATGAAATCTCAGAGCGATTACTGTTCCATAGGAGACAGGAAGTAAAGCTGTCCCACCAGAGGAGCAGCTCCATCCTCCAGTTCAATTTCAAGATCAAAGGGGCGATGGAGGGCCAGGATATCTGTGCATCATTTGCTAAAGATGTCAGCAAAGTCATGGTACTCTGGGGGAACTCTGGAGAGATCCATGGGTTCTGTTGGAATGTCAGAAGCAGATATGGAATGGGCCTTAGCCTCGCCAGGAGTTTGGAGGTGGATAGCAAACTGGACTGAGTCCTCCATCTTGCAAGTGCATATGAATGCTGTAGCATTGACCAAAGAGATGGGAGGACAAGTAAGTCCAGGAGCTTTTGGCAAAACCTGTGAAGACTCCAGAGCCAGAGGAGGCACCAAAGGCATAGGAGGTGATGTTGGACTTAGCAAATCTTCTGTAGAAGTTCAGAATGTGATGCTGCTCGTAGCCCAGTCAATTGATGGATTGTGGAGGGCAAGCCAGCTATGTTCCAGAATCAAGGAACAGGAGGAATCCAAGGAGGTGACAAAGAATGTCTCAGAGGTGGTTTCACCAGAGGGAAAAGCCACAGAGAGCATGACTGCAGAGGTGATATAAGAGGAATAGGAGCCATCAAAAAGACAGTGATATTAGAGGAACAGAGTATGTAGGGATTTTATGTTTTTCTACAAAGGCTGAGTCTATGAAGGAGTGAGTGGAACCAGAATCAATTAGGGCAGAAATGGAAGGTGGAGAGAACTAAGGAATAGAAACAAGAGGACGAAAAGAATTAGAATCAGAGAGAGTGGACACATTGAGATGGAACTCTGTTAGAGCACAGTCAGGATCAATGCAACTCCCAGCCTATGTGAGGCCACAGGAGTCACTCTCTATTTTTTTGCCTTGGAGGAGGCAGAGCTGGAGGCTGCAGCAACTGGAGTACCAGTGGCAGCACGAGCCTGTGCAGCTCTAGAGGTCAACTTTAGGCACTCCTTAGTGGAGTGGCCCAGAAGTCCACAGAAAAGACAGAGGTGATTTCTTAACCAGCACTGACACTCCTCTGGAAGGAGTTTACTGTCTTTGCCAGGTTTGGAGGAGATAGAAGGATCAGAATTGGATCCATTACCCTTTTTACCATTAGGATGTCCAGAAAAAAAAGTACTGGGACTGTTAGAGGAAGGGGTGAAACCTTTGGACTTGTCATCCTTGGGTTTGGCAGAGGTGGAGGCATTGGAAGTCTTCGAGTTATTATTATTCTGAGATCCAGAGTTGAGTCTGAAACTGTCATATCCATCCTGAACAGTCATAACACCCCTCTGGCCTCTTTTGGTCCTCTCCAGACCACTCTGCCCTTGTTCACTCATCCCTCATCTTCTGTCACTTGGAGTTATACTCGGAGTTTGCATTTCTGCTCAGAACAATTCCAGGTCTAACACCTGTCATTCTTGATCATCATTCTTCACATATGTCATTCTTCTGTCCATCTATCATTCTCCTGTCCATCCCATACCTTACCTACCTCCATTCTGATTGTCATCATCACTTCACCATGAAACTGTTTCACCTGTCTATCCTTTGTCTTATGTTGACATTCTGTACCTTACTCCAAATGTACTTAAGGACTTCCACACACCATCTATTCTCCTTAGTACAAATATCAACTAAAGTTCCTCCTCCAACTCCAGATCTCTGAAATCTGAGGACATGGATCTGTGCAAGGGCACAACACATAAGTCCTGCATCAATGTCCTCATTACTAAGTCCCCTTTTCCTTCTGTCTCTTCTGTCAGACTTCCGGTCCACTTCCATCACTTCCTGTTCTGCCTCTCTGAAGTTCCAAACCTCCATCAGACTTGAGCCTGGAGGACCTGGACATAATCCTGACAGTGTGTAATTTTATTGATCATGCAAAGATTACTGATGAAGAAGAAAGAACACATAAATTCATGGCAGAACTAGACACTGCTATTTCATTACCTATTATTATGGCAGGAGAACTCATGATGATGGAAGAATGGGTCAAGAAAGCCATAGAGATGCATACCCACCTTATGCACATTAGAAACCTGTGATCATGCTACTACCCCACTCACACCCACACTATGCACAACCATCATGACCCAAATGTGATGGACATCAACTTTATCAAACTACAACCCAATGAGTGTGCCAAGCTGATTTGTGAAAGATGATGCTTCATTGGTAAGGAACCAGGATGTGTAGCTGCTAGCCATAAGAAAGAAAAAGGAAAGAAAAGGAAGCCATTCATATTGGCTTGTGTAGTTGATGTCAAACTGCCCACCTACCAGCCTCACCCCCAGAAAGAAGTGTTATGCTGTTCTTGCATACCAACACAGCCAAGGTCAGTTCCTTGAACTGAATAATGACTTATACTTAGCATTGAGACAACCAGAGACACCACAGTTGAGGCAACCCACTCAAGAGTTGAATGGCATTGCAGCAAGGCAATGCTATGAGGACACGGCTGTGCAAGATGGCACACACCACTAGGTCTGATGAACTCATAAGGGTGGCAAGACCTTAGAGACATGCTAGCATGCAAGTGAGTAAGATTACACATGTGTGATAATGATAGTACAGTTTTGAGATCCATGTACTGTACTTGAACACTATGGGCAATCAGCCCTACTGGGAGCACAAGGTCTCCTACAAGCAACTTAGCTTGTACCAACAATGAAGTGGGATATGATCCAGAGAGTGCTTCTGGCTCTTGGGTTGATTGGCTGAATTATGACAAAGGAGTTGCCATCTCCAGTAAAGAAGCTATTCCATGCATGTTTCATGGTGAGGATTGCAAAGTGTAGAACTAGCTGGGGAAATACAATGCATCATAACATCTTAAGTATGGGGAATGGCTGGTTTAGAGCTGGTCCATAGAACAGGAAAGAATATTGTTGAACTGCTGTGGATAATGTTGAAATGAAATACAAGAGAACAAGGAAGAAGATCAGATAAGGATGGGAAGATCAGATAACAACTAGGCATGAAAAAAACCTAGCTAGGAGGTGGATGTCTGAAGCATAGTAAGTATAGAGAAAGAAGAAGATGTAGCATTAAAGTAAGAATGCATAGGGCTATAAAGCCATGGAGTACTTTGAGCCAGAAAGTGTCTATGGAGGAGTGGATTGATAATGTGAATATATGGATGACAAAGAGAAAGAAAGAAATTTGTAACAAGAAGTGCCAACCTTCTCTATTGTGGAGTATGTGAAGGCACTGAAACTTAAGGGGAATAATGATGAAGAAATCTTAAAAGTCTTACATATGTGTTTTGAAGAAGAAATACCAGAACAGGAAGCCAAGGAACCCACAGAAGGGCTGTCCACCTTGGATTTTTAGAACAGGAGTGATCTAGGTTGATGGTGTAAAACAGCTACCTACTCCAGAATGTAGAGCAGGTAAGTAGAAATGAAAAGGGGGTGCAATAGGTTCGACCCCAAAGGAATTCTGGAAGAGTAGAGACTTTTGAAGGATAAAGCTCAGGACTTACTGACTTTCTTGATGTAGAAATCAGAAACCTGGACACTCCTGAAGCAGGCAGGCAGTGTTCTGGATTATTGAGATACAGAAGCATCAAGTGGCAGCAGATAAGATGGTGGAATGGCATGGAATGTAGTCCAAGTGTGGTTTCTTGGTCATTAGATGATTAGTGTGGAAAGGTAAGTTCCATTTTTAAACATAGATACAAAGATATACCAGTACTGGATGGTTCCAGGCACTGGCAACACTACATTTGATGTGAACCAATGGAAGTAAGGTAATCTGACTGAAGCTGGAAGTAATGTAGGTGAGAATGAAGGAAAGGATTGGCATAGTAGAGTCCTGGCTGGTACTGGAAGATAAGTATGTACAATGCAATCAGTTCCAGTGTTGTACTATAGTAATAGTCTGTTAGAAATAAGGGAACAGCTTACCAACAGGAAGATATGGACATGTGGGACAAACAGAATGCACAGAAATTTGATGCTAATGAGGACCTGTAAAATGCCAGGACCAGGAGGATGACCAGTGTAGGAAACCACAGCTTTCTATGATGGTAACACCCCTTTTCACTGTTCTCCATACTTTCTGGCTGGTATTCCAGTGTTTCCAGTAGTCCTGGTATGTTTTCTGGTGTGTTCCAGTGTTTCCCAGTGCATTTCCAGTCTGGATTGATCCATGCTGGGTTTGGAAAGCCCTCAAACTCACTAGAATAACTTCATTGGTGTCTGGAATAGGCTAAATAGCATCTGGATTAGTAGTTTACATTTGTTTTCTGTTCTGTTAAGTGCCAGGAATGCCCACACTATAAAAGAATGTACTTATCATTCTGAATATATCTTTCTTTTGGCCAGATTTGTGCCTGGGTTCTGTTTGACCACTTGTTATCACTATTCTCATTATTCTCTGCATATTCTGGATCTTCCTGAACATCCTGAACATCATTCAACAACTTTCTTGCAGTCCAGAAAACTGTTTTCTAGCCCAGAGAAGGCATTTTGGAGTTCACCATCATTGGTGGTGCACTCCCAGTCATTCATTTGCCAATTAGTGTACTTAAGAATCCCTTGGAATGAACACTTTAGCAGCACTTTGTCCATTTTCAACCAGCTGAAGACAAGAGAGCCTTACAGCTCTTGAGTCTGAAGCAATTTTAATACTTTACACTGGGTGAGTAGCCAGTTTGGCCAGGAAAGTGCTGGTAGTACCAGGTGAGCCTGGTAATAAGAAAAGCAGCCAGAAAGGGTGAGGACAATATTGCATGATGAGCAAGGAAGTGAGTTGTCAAAATGGTGATGTCATACATGATACACATGCAGGGAACTGGTGTTTCCTACAATGGACCATCTTCCCATCATAACACTCTCACCCATGTACACTACAAGTAACTCAGGCAAAGCTATGCATCTGCTTATCACTCTATATGGGAACCAGAAAAACATCAACACAAAGACTCTGTTCAATAGCAGAGCAATGGGATCTTTCATCTCTTGGAACTTTGTAAAGAAAAACAAGTTCCTGTTCTGGCAGATGCACCAACCAATGGCTGTATGAAATGTGGACAGAACTGAAAATACTGCAGGAACCATCCAATTTAAAACCAGACTTGGCCTTACCATTCATGGATCCCAACCATTCATCCATGCCCAGGAGTTCTATATCATGGATATTGCGAAAGAAAGCATAATCTTAGGACACCCCTGGCTCACTCACCAAACACAACCTGGTTATAAACTGGAGGACCAGAAACTTAATGATCAAGGAAAACCCTGCCAACTGGAATAGAGGAATGCTGCCATCTTATGATGTTCATAAATAAGGTCACTTTATCCACAGAAATTACCCAGAATGCACAGAAAACCAAAGTTGTTCTGCCAAAAGCATATAAGGAATACAAAGATGTCTATGATAAACCCCTGAAAGAAGAACTGCCCCTGCATCATGGATGCTTTGACTTTTCCATCAAGATGAATGAGGAGTTTGTTCTGAAAGTGTTGAAAGTATACCTGTTAAATGTTATGGAGCAGGAAGTATGCAAGGAATTTGTCAAGGAGAATCTGGAAGCTAGAAAAATTATGCCATCCATCTCATTGCAAGCTTCTCCCTTTTTTTCATGGCAAAAAAGAATGGAAACTACAACCATGCCAGGACTACCATTACCTCAACTTGCATATGATCAAGAATGCCTACCCCCTTCCCATCATCTCCAATTTGTTTGACAGGTTCAAAAATGTCAAATGGTTCACCAAGTTTGACATCCACTGGGGCTACAACAATGTGCTGATAGACAATGAAGGCTGATGGAAGGCTGCATTCATCATGTCCAAAGGATTGTTTGAACCACAGGTTATGTTTTTTGGATTCTCTAATGTGCCACCACACTTTCAAGCCATGATGAACCATATATTCCAAGATATGATAGTGGAAGGATGGCTAGGGATTTACATGGACAATTTGAATTTTGCCTCCACTGACCTCCCTACACACCAGGAATGAACTCAGTCAGTCTTACAATGGTTTAGGCAGAAAAAATTCTATTTGAAACTCTCCAAGTGCACATTTGATACACAAAAGATGGAATAATCATGAAAGAGGGACAGGTTTGCCTGGACCCACATAAGATCAAAGCCACTGAGGACTGGAAACCCCCAATGTCAGTAAAAGGAGTTTGCTCCTTCCTTGGATTTTGCAATTTTTATTGAAAATCTGTACCTGGTTATGCCAACTGTCATATCCATTCCCTAACAGTCATCACACCCTTCCAGCCTCCTTTGGTCCTCTCTGGACCACTCTGCCCTTGTCCACTCATCCCTTATCTTCCACTGCCTGGAGTTATACTTGGAGTTCACATTTCCACTTGGAACAAATCTCAGATCTAGTACCTGCCATGTGTCATATCCATCCTGAAGAGTCATTACACCCCTCCGGCCTCCTCCAGTTCTCTCTGGGCCACTCCACCCTTGTCCACTCATCCCTCATCCTCCACCATCTGGAGTTATGCTCAGAGTCTGCATCTCCACTCGGAATGAATCCCAGATCTAATACCTGTCATTCTTGATCATCATTCTTTATGTATGTCATTCTTCTGTCCATCTATCATCCTTCCTGTCCATCCCATACCTTGCCTACCTTCATTCTGATCATTATTATCACTTCACCATGAAACTGTTTTACCCATCTATCATCTGTCTTATGTCCAAACCTGTTTGACATTCTGTACCTTATTCTGAATGTACTTAAGGACTTCTGCACACCATGTATTCTTCTTAGTATGAATATCAACTAAGCCTCTCCTTCAACTCCTACCCAACCCTTCCTTTATTCTCTTCTACTCTGAACCCTTGGTCCTACTCTGGACCTCCAAAAACCAAGGACACAAATTTGTACAAGGGTGCAACACATAAGTCCTGCACCAATGTCCTCACTACTAAGTCCCCTTTCCTTATGTCTCTTCCATCAGACCTCTGGTCCACCTCCACCCACTCACTGTTCTGCCCCTCAGAAGTTCTGAACATCCATCAGACTTGAGTCCAGAGGATCCAGACTTGACATCATGCCTAATCATCATTCTTTGCATATGTCATTCTTTCTGTCCATTTATTATTCCTCCTATCCATTTCATACCTTACCTACCTCCATTCTAATTGTCATTATTACTTTACCTTGAAACTGTTTCACCCATCTATCATCTGTCTCATGTCCAAGCCTGTTTGACATTCCATACCTTACTCCAAATGTACACTGAGCAATAAAACCATCCCAATGTTTGTAACATTTTGATTGTTGGACTAATAACATGTGCAGTTTTGATGCTAGACTCTCAAACCTAGATATCATTAGAAAGCCCTGATTGAGGGCTTTCTGTATACACATACATGTATTATGTAATTGCTTTTATATCGGTCAATATTTACATATTTGTCCAAACTACTCATTGGGACAGTTTTGTTGCTGGTATCAAGGGTATTAAAAACTTGTATGAAGTATATCCTCCTTTGACTTTAATGACCTCCTGAATTCTCCTAGACATGCTCTCAATCAATGTCTGACATTTCTCTACCCCAATCTTGTCCCACTCTGCCTAAACTCTTTCCCAAAACTCTACCATGCCAGAAGGTGGCCCTGGATACTCAGCCAGCTTTCTTTTGAGGAGAAACCATAGATGTTCAATGGAATTAAGGTCTGGAGACTGAGCTGGCCATACCATGACCTCAAACCCATGGTCAGCAAATCACTTCTTGGCTCTTCTGCTAGTGTGTTAGGGATCATTGTCTTGTTGAAGGACAATGTTATCTGGATATAATCCATAATAGTGAAGAGTTTGTTGCAACTCATCCTCTAGAATCTGGGTATAAAGCTCAGCATCCATCTTACCATCAATCTTGCAAGCCATTCCAACTCCTTTCCAGGTCATACATCCCCATATCATTAAGGATTCACTTCCAAACTTGACTGTCTTTTGCATCAGCCTGTCATTTAATCCCTCTCCTGCCTTTTTCCATGCCCATCTCTTGCCATCTGATCCAATGTGATTAATTTGATCTCATCTGACCATATAACTTGCTTCCAATCCTCCACAGTCCAATGCTGATGGCTTAAAGCAAAGTTCATTCTAGCTATCTTATGATGCTTGAAGAAAAGAGGGCATTTTTTCTTTACCACAGTCTTCATGCCAGCTTTCTTAAGATGACATCAGATAGTCTGAGGGGAGATTGATTGATTCTTGATGTTCTGAAGAGTTTTGGTAACCTGGACAGCATTTTCAGCTTTGCCAGTATCAATAGAATGAATAGGATGTCACATATCAGTGGGAGTAATGAAGGAAGAATGGCCACCAGAGTTTTTGGGTAGGTTAGGACAATGTTTTTCACATATTTTGTGAATAGTGGAATGGCCAAATCCAGTAGAAGCTTGGATTTCATAAGTAGAGTAATCTGATTTCAAGAAAGCAATTATCTGATTGATTTGATCAATGAAAAGAGACTTCATGGTAATGAATGTGAGGAAAGCAATGGTATTTTGATTTGTTTACATCATGTTGAACTTCTTGTACATCATGTGACTCAATGATTATGTAATAGCATGCTGTAGCACTTGATCTGGTGGCCACCATGATGGCCCACAGTGACCCACTCCCATGCCACACCCTTGCTGGGCCATGGTAACCCTGGTGGCCCTAGATACATTGCTTGCCTGGGATGTATTTCCAATCATGCTTCAGTGAGATGCAGCATGGCACAGCAACAATGACAGCAATGACAGAGAACCCTGTGGGGGATTTCCTGATCATCCTGATTCCCAGGGCCACCACACACACAGAGATACAGAGATGGTAATGCACAGGGGGGGCATGAACCCCTCATTTCCCCCCCCTCTCTCTCTCTCACTTTCTCCCTCCCAGTTCTCACTACTGCAGCCCACTGCTGCTGAACCCACACTGTGAATGAAACTCAGAGCTTGAACAAATGCAACATGTCTGTTCTCACCATGCCTCTGAATGGTGATTTGTGGCCCAATAGGACCTCACCAAGGATGAGAGCGAAAGGCCCACCACACAGTGCAGTGCATGGAAGGTGAGGTTGAATGACAACAATGACAATGAGGTGCTCACACCAACAGCTCACTTACTGCAGACTTGAACCAGCCCAGAATGACCCAACTTGAACAACAATGGAGCTTGCAATGAGGACAATTGAGGACCATGAACAGGCAGTTGTAATGGAGGTGATCGAGGTGCCATACAACACCAATGACCTGTGAGTACACTCCCAGCTCTGTCATTGATCATTCTTCAGTGGACCATGTCTGACCTCACATACCTCTGTGCATTTGCACATGATCACAGTGAGGCCAGGCAGTGCAGCGAGCTCATCACCATGGTCAAACAGCAGATTGAGAGGTGGCCCTACTGTGACCCAAAACACAAGTTCATTGCAACAAAGACACCCATGGCCCACATGTGCAGTGTGCTGCTCAACTGCATGTTTGGGTTCATGAAGGAGGTCATTGTCAAGTGGCCTGCCTCTGCTTCTGGCACTCCAGCATCCATCAGGACCCTGTTGCATGGGCCTGGTTGCAGTGAAGTCCCACTGGGATGGGGCGTCTGTGCCTCATGGTCACTGTTGTCTGAGCATGATACATCCTCATTGCTGTTCTGGTGAATGGCTGTTGCAGCTCACACTGTGTAAGCAAGGTGAAGGCACCAGTGATGACATCAAACCCCATGGCAGCCTCAGAGACCATTGTGAGGGCAATCTTGGTCCTGAAACGAGCCACCCTTCAAGTTATGAGGATAATGCATGGGTCAGTCAGACAGACAGCAGGGACAATGGGCAGGTGGGTGTTTGATGCTCCAGCTGCCAGTCCTGCCACCACTGCTTGACAACTGACCTGTGAACCCCCTCCATTCATTGCAGTTGAGTGCTGTGGACAGCATCAGGGTTACCATCTATGTGATGTTCCTTTCTCCTGGTGTGGAGATCCAGTGGTGTGTGTTCTCCATTGGGGTCCTGCAAGTGGGACCACTCCACACATCTGGCATGCATGGCAAGTGGCAGATGGACACATAGTCTCTGATTGAGGGATTGGCCACACAGGCCTCCCACCTTCCAGGCAGGTCCTCTTTCAACCCTTGTGTGGCATGCCCCCTCACGCATGGGCACCCTGAGCAGTGGCCACAGAGATCTCCTACTCCAACCTGATGTATCCTAACTACAGCCACTGCCTTAAGGTGGCCACACTGGGAGTGAACATCATTGATGCCCCAGCCTGCATGCCAACTGTGCATGTCCCCACCAGCAACTTGGTCATGCTCACAGTTTCCTTCCACCCACAATCACTCCTGGGTGGGCCCTCCCAGTCTTCAAGTCCCAGCCAGTTCATCCCCACCACAAATCCACCCACATTTCACCAACCCACTCCCACTGTGACTGGTATTGCAAGCAAATCCACCTGTGTTTCACCAATGGTCCAGTGGCTGACAGCAAAGGTATGGATCCAGAATGGGTACACAACATTCAAGCATGGACAACACTGCATGCAGGTGAACACAGATGTTGTGGCCTCATGGTGGTTCACTGTCCTGTTCTCAGAGCAGTACAGCCAGACACTGTCCCCAGTGCAGGTATGTGAGCCATTCACAGGATCCACCCATTCTCTCATGTTTCTGTTTTGTTGGCAGCTGCCTGATGGCCAGAGAGGAAGGTGCTCAAAGTATAAGATTATGACCTCTTGTTTGCACGTGACTGTCAGTGACGAGATGGCTCAGTCATGTGTGGGACAACAAACTGAATTGTATGTACCTGTCAGTGATGAGATGGCTATGTATGAGTGAGTACAAATAGGTAGAACAATAAGGGACATGAGAGCTCACCTCAGTTGTGTGTGGGACAATGAACTGAGGTGCTCGAGATGGGACAGTACATGTTATATATGAGTACTAATGTATGCTATGAAGAAGGCAATGACGGACTTCATAGAGTACTGAGACTAAAAGACACAGGAATAATAGACAAAAGAAATATGCGAGGAGATGACGTGGGGTGTCCGTATGATCTAATACAAGGGAGGAATGTAGCACTGCAAATCGCATGCACACTGATGAGTGATATTACCAGTCACATTCATGGCTGCACATGTGCTTGGTAATCTAACACAAAGCTGATCCAGAAGGGTGAGGTTCAGAAGGCACTGGGTGTGGGCTCAACATGGATGTTGGAGGCCATCCAGGCTGTCACCCTCATGTGTAAGTATGGTGAACATGGCATGACACCAAGGCAGCGGGTCATCGAGATGTGCAGTGACTCCATGATGAGGATTGGGGCACACACAGTCCTTGTTACAAATTATCCTTTTATCCTTTCTTTCCATTCAATATATGCTCTTCTTATTCCTCACAGACACTTGGCTTGTCAATGTACTTCAAGAAGCTGTATGTACTTTCACTCTTGCATTAACACTACATCTTCTTCTTCTTCTTTATGTTACGCTGCAAGCAAAGACTTGTGTAACGACTTCAACCCTTCCTGGGTTCCTCAGCTAATGGCTGGACGACGCTCAAGGTGTGAGAGCACCCTATATCAGAGTGAATGAGCATGTGTAGGTATTACACTTCTATGGGCTCGGCAACCTTGATGGACTTGATACCATATGGTCAATCAAAGATTTGGTGTTGTGGCTAGGCAACACTCAAGGACACAGCTGCTAGAGATGGCTAGCACCACAAGGTCGATATAGCTAACTTAGGATGACGAGGCCTAAGAAAGAAGATGCTCTGTTTGCAGGAGATTACAAAAAGAACAAGATGGGGACTATGGTGTGCTGTAGCGACTTATATACAGAGACAAGAGATGGTTGAGGGCCAGCATAGAAAACAAGAGAAGATAATAGAACATGACACCATTCTGTATGAGAAGAGCAGAAAAGGAAAATGGTGCCATAGAATGTTATGGAATGTAATAGAAGAACTGTGGATTACCAAGATAAGAGAATCATGTAGAATGTGATGGAACTTGTCATAAGGTAACATGACCTTGTGCAAGACTGCGCCCAAGTGGACTCAGTAACTGGGATAGTGTCCATATTTGAGGATATAAAGAAGAAGGAGTAAATGTAAAGTAAGAAAGAGGATAAATGTACTTGTAACACCACATAGAAGGTGTTGGAGCCAAGTGTCTGTGAAGTGTAGTAAAGAGATGTGGCAAGTGTATGTGATAAGAAGAAGAAAGAGGGAAAATTGTAACACTTTACACTTTACACTATGGACATCTACCATGTTCCTGAGCTCTCTTGTGCTCAGTCTTGCATAAGATCATGCCACCTTTCACAGCATTCCATCACTTTCCAGATTGTGTCATCAACAGTTCATTCTATTATCTTCCTTCATATTCTTGAACCAACCCTAAAGTCTTTCACCTTTGTACTTAAGCTGCTACTGCATACTGTAGTTTCTCAGCTTGTTCTTTCTGTGTTCCCCTGCAATCAGAGCAAGTCTCTTTCTTATGCCTCATCACTCTAAGTTAGCTATCTCAACTGGATATTTCACTTGTGTGTTGCCAAGCCATGACACCAGTATTCTTGACCTCTATCAGGTGGTCATCTCAATGTGTAACACATAGTGTTGCTTCAAGGCCGGAAGGGTGCCTGTCTCACCTAGATCTTGCCCTCAAGTATCAGAAGGGTGCCCATCTTACCTAGAACTTGTACCTGCTTGTGTGGCAGTGGAACATTTGCTGGTTGCAATGTAACAAAAAAACAAGCTCTTCTTGCTCACAGGTGTCATTCTGCTGAGTGCATCTAGTCACCATTGCTGACAAACCTTTGCACTGCATCCCCACCCCTGGAACTCCTAGTGACCCTTGGGTATCTCCCATCCACACTCCAAAATCAAAGAAGTCCAGCACATATGCAGGACAACTAGTATCAGCATCTACAGAGCTACCAATCCCAATTGCATTGACATCTATAAATCCCAGTTCGTGGATCCTGTCACAAGAAACAACTAAACAGCTACTTGGAGTAAGCTGATCATACTCTGCCAGATCACCATCACATTCTCCCCCTCCCTCTCATCCTGACTTTCCTTTCCCTCCCCCCTCCCCAAAACCAGGATCTCCCATCCCTGTTATCCCTCCCCAATCTTTCCCTCCACAGATGGCAGAACTAAAAGCCACACTGCCAGATTGCTTCTCTGGCAACTCTGAGTACACACAATGATGGATGAAAGCCATGAAGGCTTACTTTACTGTGAATATGGTACTGTATGCCACAGATGCCACAAAGTTATGTACCACCTTGAACAGGATGTCTAAAGGCCAAGGAGATTCCTTTGCTGACCACTGGTACAATAAGATAAATGATGCAGCAGTCACTACAGCAGATAAGACCTTTGACAAAACAGTTGAAGACTTTGATGTGACCTTCTTCCTGGTTGATCAGGTATCCAATGCATGATACAAGTTGGACTGACTCTGTCAACACTGTTGAAAGAATGATGAAGGAAAATGGGATGACAGATTTCTGGAATATGTCACCAATGCCTGTACCCTTATTGACAAAGCAAAGATCATTGATGGAATCAAGAAATGTTACAAGTTTTTAGCAGGGCTTGATGAAGAAATCATAAAGCTGATCGTAATCTATGGTGCACCCGCCACCCTGGAAGCATTGATCAAGAAGGCCACGGAAATGCATTCCAACCTCACCTGCACAAGAAACATTGAAAGAAGTTCCTACTACACCACCCTCACCCCACAAAGCCATGACTCCAACACCATGGACACCAATTTCATCAAACTCTGCCCTGATGAGAGAGCCTGCCTCGTCTGAGACAAGAAATGCTTTATATGTAAGAGGCCCAGATGCTGGTCAAACAAACACAGCAAAGGAAAGGAGTCATACAAAAACCCGGCCACAGTCAGAAATGTTGAAACTGCCCCCATAACTCCCTTGAAACCATCCCCATACCAACTGAGACCACAGAAGGTGGTCCCATTGTCTCTGATTGAGGAATACATAAAGATGCTCTGACTTAAAGGAAGTTCAGATGAGGAAATTCTCAAGGTATTTCACATGTGCTTTGAAGAACAGATGCTCAACCAAGAAGGACTGGAAGGGCAAGCTGATGAAGAACCTGCATCATTGGATTTTTGAAACAGGAGTGCTCTAAGTTGATGGACCAACTCCCCACTGTAAAAATATCCCCCATGTATGTAATGAGTACCAAGAACAAAGCAACCCGTTTCTTGATCACTCTGCATGGCAATGGAAACAAGGTCAACACAAAGGCTCTGCTCAATAGCAGAGCAACAGGATCTTTCATCTCATGGAACTTCTTAAAACAAAAGAAACTTGGGTTCAGAAAGATGAGGAAAGCCATCCTTGTCCAGAATGCCAATGGATCCAAAAACAGCACCAGAACCATTAGATTTATGCCCTGGATGATGCTGACAATTCAAGGACCCACCCCTTACACCCATGTCCAAGACTTCTATGTAACAGATCTCAGGAAGGAGGACATTATTCTAGGCCACCCATGGCTTGTGAAACACAATCCCATCATCAACTGGAGGATGGGAAACCTCCTAATCAAAGAAAATCTCCCAACTGAAGAACCGATGGTTGAAGAATGCCATCAACTCACCACTTTCCTAAATAAAGTAACTCTCTCCACTGAGATAGTGCAGAATGTGCAAAAAATTGACATAACCCTGCTGGAGGCATATGAAGAATACAAAGACATCTTCAAAGAACCACCAAAAGAAGAACTTCCATCAAACTGAGGGCAGTTCAACTTCTCCATAGTAATGGACAATGAATTCATATCAAAAGTCGCAAAGGTGTATCCATTGAATGTAGCAGAGCAACAAGTGTGCAAAGATTTCATCAAGGAAAACACAGAAAATGGCAAGATCATCCCCTCCTTTCTGCAAGCCTTCCCATTCTTCTTCATAGGAAAGAAAGATGGGAAACTTTGTCCATGTCAGAACTACCAGTACCTCAACTCCCACATGGTCAAAAATGCCTACTCACTTCCGATCATCTCCAAACTGTTTGATAAGTTCAAAGATGCTAAATTCTTCACTAAGTTTGACATCCAATGGGGCTACAACAATGTCCTCATCAAAAAGGACAGTTGATGGAAAGTGGCTTTTATTATGTTGGAAGGGCTATATGAACCCCAGGTTATGTTTTTCAATTTCTCCAACGCCCTGCCCAACTTCCAAAATATGATGAATCATCTCTTTTGGGATATGATAGTGAAGGGCTGGTTAGGGATATACATGGACAACCTGGGTTTCACATCGGCAGACCTCTCCACTCATCAGGCATGGGATCAAACAGGTATTAGAATGGTTCTGACAAGAAAAATTATACCTGAAGCTGTCAAAATGCACATTTGACACACCAGAAATGGAATATCTTGACATGGTTATTTGCAAAGGACAAGTCTGCCTCGACCTGAACAAGGTCAAGGCTATTGAAGAATGGAAACCCCCTACCACTGTCAAGGGAGTCTGCTCCTTCCTGGGGTTTTGCAACTTCTATTGGAAGTTTGTCCTGAATTATGCTGATCTTGCCCAATCCCTCAATGATCTTATAAAGAAAGATCTCCCTTGGACATGGAAGGAACTGCAACAGAATGCATTTGATAGCCTCAAGCACATTTTCACAAACCAACCAGTATTGCAGATGCTGAACTCCACAAAACCATTCACAATCATGACTGACACCTCATTGGTAGCTTCAGGAGGTGTCCTTTTACAGAAAGATCACAATGGTGATTACCATCCATGTGCATACCACTCTCAGACTTTCATCGATGTGGAAAGAAACTATGACATCTACAACCGCAAACTCCTTGCCATTATCCACATGTTGGATACTTGGAAGCATTATCTATGAGAAGCCAGTCACCCCATCACAGTTTTCACTGACCATAAAAACCTCACCTTCTTCTGCACTCCCCATAAACTCTCATGACAACAAGCACAATGGATGTTGTTCTTACAAGACTTCAACCTCCAGTTCATGAGCATCCCTGCCACACAGGTGGCACTGGCCGATACCCTGTCCCATTACCCTTATCTGGCCATGTATGAGAATGACAACTCAGACATCACCCTGCTCCCTGACATGCTGTTTGTCAATACTCTGGACTTAGCCATCACAGATAAGATTGTGCAGTCCACATTTGATGACCCTTTCATACTCAAAGCACTGCAGGTGCTCACTAATAACACCTCCCCCATTGCCCACTACCCAGTCTCTGACTGAAAGTTCGAAAATGGCCAGTTGTCTTTTCAGAACTAACTCTTTGTCCTGGAACAGTATCAGAATAATGTTGTATGACACTGCCACTGCTCCTCTACTGCTGGGCATGGAGGCATCATGCACATGCAAACTCAGGTCATGCACAATTTCTGATGGCTGGGCCTTGCCACCTTTGTATGAAAATTTGTCACCAGCTGTCCAGTATGTCAAGCGAACAAAGTAAACACTCACCCCACAGCTCCCCTGTTCATGCCAATTCCCTCTACAGCCACCTGCCCCTTCCAGATGTCTGTGGATCTTATCACTGACCTTCCTCTTGTGGATGGTCTGGATTCCATAATGGTTGTGGTCAACCAAGGTCTTTCGAAGGGGGTAATTCTATGCCCCTGTACTAAAACAATTGATGCCACAGGAGTAGTGGAGTTATTTTTCACACATGTGTTCACAAGATTTAGCCTTCATGACAAAATCATCTCAGATCATAGCCCCCAATTTGCTTCAGCCTTTGCCCAGGAGCTAGCAAGACTCCTTAATTACACCCTCTCATTATCTACTGTGTATCACCCTCAGACAGATGGACAAATGGAATGGATGAACCAGGAACTTGAAACATTCCTCAGAATGTTCTGTGCCACTCAGCCGACTAAATGGGTCAAAATGCTCCCATATGCAGAATTCTGTCATAAGTCATCCACACATTCCACCACCAATCAATCCCCCTTCTTCATTATCTTAGGGTACAAACCACATGACTACCCCACCCTCCAAAAGACCTTTATCCTGGAATTAAAGAATCACCTCCAAACTCTTGATGAAGTGAGATCAGAAGCCCTGGCAGCACACAAGAAAGCAGCCCTTGTCATGAAAAACCATATCAAATCCTGAATTCCATCATGGAAAACTGGCAACAAAGTCTGGCTGAAAGCTAAGAATCTCCAGTTCCCTGGAAGAACCCTGAAGTTGTCACAATGGTGGAATGGCCCTTTTACCATTAAATGGGTAATAACTCCATGGGTGTATCAACTAAAACTTCCACCAACCTGGAAAATTCACCCAGTTTTCCATGCATCCCTCCTATCGCTGTTCTGCAGCATGAAAGAATTTGGAACCCCATTCCTCACACCACCCCCAGAAGAAATAGATGGGAAAGAGCAATATGAAATTGAAGCTATCATGAGTCATCATGGCACCCCTGGAAAACACCACTATCTGGTCAGATGGAAAGGCTATTCTTCAGTGGAAGACACTTGGGAACCAGAAGGGAACTTTAGCAGCACTTCAACCTTACTTCAGGTGTATAAAAGGAAACATCACCTGTAAAGCACCATGGCACCGTTCACCTCTGTTTTCAATTCTCAGCCTGTCCCGTCTGACTTCTGGCAACAAACTGTTGATGCATACCTCCACGAACAAAACATGTCGACCCACTCATCCCCAATGTCTTCCCACACATCTACCTGCAAACTCACTGAAAGAATCTGGGACCACAATGTCTCTCCTAACCTAGAGAAAGAATCCCTGTCCACTTTCACACAAGTATTCCCTCACCCTCACTTTGAAATAAATCTACCAGACTTCATCCCTCTCAGAGTACACTGCCTGCTGCTTTCTTTTCAACATCATTTATATGTAGCTTGCCTGGAAGATCCAGGCCTCACATTTTTCATTGAGCATGATCTTCATTATCTTCATTCCACTACCCTCCCAGGACTTGTCTGCATGTACCACCTTCTCGCACTTTGCTGCACATCATTCAGGAACATCTCTCCATCCTTTGCCAATGCCATCCACATTGGCCTAACCAACCAAGCCTTGGTTGAAGCCACCCAGTCTCTCCTTAACACAATCCACAATGCCAATTTTGCTGACATCATCAACAGATTAGCACCTGTTATGTTCTAACCACTTCTTTGTGACATCCTTCCTCACCTCTCCAAAGAGGAGTTCAAAGAATACTTCAAGGAAATAAAGTTTATTCCTGAACCACCATCCCCTGAGCCACCCTCAGTCGAAACATTCATCAACTCCCCCAGCCTAATCCCTCTAGCTGACTGACTGTCAGATGGACCATATTCTTTTCAGGCCAGAGTTGAAAAGTCATATCATGCTCACCAACAGTTCTCTCCTGTTACTAGAAACTGGAAAGGCAAGAAAAGGGTCAGATCTTCATCAGAGGACATTGAAAAACAACCTAGCAACACATCATCCCCATGCATGTCACCAGAACTGTCATCCCCCTTGTTGCCAGATCATGTTTGTTTCTTATGTGGAGAACAGGGACATGTATGCAGTTCCTATCCCAACTACCAATGCCCATTCTGCCTGAAACAGAACCTGGGTCACTGGACCAACTGCTGTTCCACTCACTTCTGTGGCCATTGTGAAACTGAAGGACATATCGCAGCTGACTGTCCATTCCTTGAACAAACCAGCCTCATCACTGTGCTGCAAGAAGATTAACTAAAGTGTGATATCCTTTAGCATAATCAGGGGGTAATGTTACAAATTATCCTTTTATCCTTCCTTTCCATTCAATATATGCTCTTCTTATTCCTCACAGACACTTAGCTTGTCAATGTACTTCAAGGAGCCATATGTACTTTCACTCTCACATTAATGCTACGTCTTCTTCTTCCTCTTTACACTTTACACTATGGACATCTACCATGTTCCTGAGCTCTCTTGTGCTCAGTCTTGCATAAGATCATGCCACCTTCCACAGCATTCCATCACTTTCCAGATTGTGTCATCCGCAGTTCATTCTATCATCTTTCTTCATATTCTTGAATCAACCCTAAAGTCTTTCACCTCTGTACTTAAGCCGCTACTGCACACCATAGTTTCTCAGCTTGTTCTTTCTGTATTCCCCTGCAATCAGAGCAAGTCTCTTTCTTAGGCCTTGTTACCCTAAGTTAGCTATCTCAACTGGATATTCCACTTGTGTGTTGCCAAGTTGTGACACCAGTATTCTTGACCTCTATCAGGTGGTCATCTCAATGTGTAACATGTAGCATTGCTTCAAGGCCAGAAGGGTGCCCATCTCATCTAGGTCTTGCCCTCGAGTATCAGAAGGGTGCCTGTCTCACCTAGAACTTGTACCTGCTTGTGTGGCAGTGGAACATTTGCTGGTTGCAATGTAACAGTCCTGGCCAAGCTGAGGGCAAAGGAGGAGGAGGAGGAGGAGGATGGTTAGCTTTATGACATGCTCATCTGGCTTGGGCTTGGGCCTGAGGGACTTGGACTCAGACTTGGACTTGTGAAGTGTAAGATTGCTGTTACGCTGCAAGCAAAGACTTGCATGACTTCAACCCTTCCTGGGTTCCTCAGCTGACGGCTGGACGACACTCAAGGTGAAAGAGCACCCTATACCAGAGTGAACGAGCGCAACGTGGGAATTATGCGTCCACGGGCTCAACGACCTTGACGGACTTGGTACCGTATGGTCGACAACGAAGTTGGTGTCGCGGCAAGGCAACACTCGAGGACACAGCAGCTAGAGACGGCTAGCTCCACAAGGTCGAGATACCTAACTTAGGGTGATGAGGCCTAAGAAAGAGACTGCTCTGATTGCAGGGGATTTACAAAAAGAACAGAATGCCTGACACTATGCGTTGTAACGACTTAAGTACAGAGACTGGTGGGATAAGGGCAGGCATAAAGAATCTGATGGAACATAGGAGAAATCGGAAAGTGAGGTAAAAGAGATGACTAAAGATGCTGCGGATTACCGAGATCAGGAATGTGAAAGAAGACAATAGAAACTGGTATCCAGAAAGCAGCTAACCCGGGTCATTGTGGGAAGTATCCATATTCGAAGATGAAGCACAAAAGGAGTAAGCGAAGAGTAAGGAAGAGTATGAACGTACACGTGACGCAGAGTAGTAGTTGATGGAGTATAGAGTCTGTGGTGAAGAAGAGAAGGAGACGCGCCGTAGTCACAGTAAAGAGTAAGAAAAGGGGAAATTGTAACAATTGCTGGGGTCATGTTATCAAATGGCCAACTGAAAAGGATGGAATGGCTTGTGTTCTCATGTACACTACTGCTCAGATTACAAGGCAACCAATTAATCTCTAGCCTGGGGAAACAGAACATTGAGAAACCTAGGTGTAGTGGGCAGCAGCATCCAGGACTGCCTTGTGGCCTAAGCCACCATCCTTCTGGAGGTAGT
>JBBPKF010000018.1:17145-27660 GCA_038089175.1 Binderoboletus segoi | reverse complement strand
GGACGACTTAGATCCCAAATCCTCTGGAGACGAGCAGATCCCACATGACACCCTTGCCAAGCTGGCAAATGCCATCTATGGCCTTGCTTGCTCCTCCCACCATAAACCCTCCAAAACCTCACAGCAGACCAAAGTCCGAGAACCAGACCAGTTTGATGGGATGGAACCCTGCAAACTCCAGGTCTTCCTGGTCCAATGTGAACTAAACTTCCAAGATTGCCCCAAAGCCTTCACCTCTGACCATGCCAAGGTCACCTTCACCCAGTCCTACCTCAAGGGTATGGCATCGAAATGGTTTGAACCAGACCTCCTTCAGATGGAGGATCCTGCACTCCGTTCGCTCTGGATGGACAGTTTCAAGGAGTTCATCCTCAAGCTCCAAACCAACTTCAGACCGCACAACCCCGTTGGAGATGTGGAGCACCAACTTGATTACTTGGCCATGAAAGATTGTTAAAAGATCAACAAATACATCGTAGAATTCAACTGGATCGCTTTGCAAGTCCAGGGCTATGGAGATGGTGCCCTCTGGCACTATTTCTATCACAGCCTCCTGGACTGTATCAAGGATGAAATCTCTCATGTTGAAAAACCCTCCATGCTCGTAGACCTCTGTCAACTCATACATGTGATCAACACATGCTACTGGGAGCACAAGTCAGAACTGAGTTGCCAGGTGAAGCCTTCCCCCAACCCTTCAAAGTCTGACAAACCCTCTGCCACCTCTGCTGGCTCCTCTGGCTCCTCCAAGGAGTTCAAGGCAAAATCTGCCAGCACCTCCAGCAACTCCGGAGCATCTGCTCCTCCTAAGCCAGACTTGTTGTCCAAGCTTGGGAAGGACGGTAAGCTCACAGCAGCAGAGCACAAGTGCCGCTTCGACAACAACTTGTGCATGTTGTGCAGTCAAGCCAGCCACATGGCCATGGAGTGCTCAAAGTCCACTTCTCAAGCAGCCAAGGCTCACATGACCAAGACTGTGACTCTGGAAGCTAAACTGGAGGCCTCCTTGGAGGCGAAAAAATAGTCAGCAGTCCCTGTGACTCCACATGGACTGGAGGTTGCATTGACTCTTCCCATGCTCCAAAGGAGATCCGACTCAACGCGTCTGCTCTTTCCAACCCCAGATTGCTTATGCCCTCCATCTCTCTGATATCATATGACATTCCTTCCTTCCCCACGTTGTTAGACTCTGGCTCCTCTGATTGTTTCATAGATAGCAACTTTGTCAATAAACATGGACTTTTTCCATACTTTGTTTCTCTGCTCCAACTCTGTCTCTTCGATGGAACCTTGAACTTCACAATCACTCAAGCTATCAATCTCTCCATCTGTTTCGAAACCAGTGACATCACTCCAATGACATTCTATGTCACTCTGCTGGATGGTTCTTGTTCCCTTGTGCTAGGACACAACTGGCTCACCCACTACAATCCATTGATTGATTGGGTCTCAAACAGTATCTCGTTCTGCTTACCTGGACAAGCCATGCCTGCAACCCTGAGCTCATCTCCACAGCCTCTGTCTTCAACTCCTACAGCTGACCTTGTCCCCTCCGATCCACCACATTTTGCTGACTGCAAGGCTCCACCAATCATGCTTATTAGTGCTCTGGCCTTCACACTCACCTGTTGCCTAGAGGGCTCCATGCAGTTCAGTCTGCAACTCCGCCCTCAGGAGAGCAATCTCTGCTCTGCTTCCACTGCTCCTGAACCAGTTGATCTCTCCAGAGTTCCTCTGGAGTATCACAACTTCATGGATGTGTTCAGTAAAAGGAAGGCCTTCACCCTTGCCCCACACCGCCCATTCAATCTAAAGATCAATCTGGAAGAAGGCACATCCCCTCCAATAGGTATCACCTACTCCCTTTCCCCATCCGAGCTTGAGTCCCTTCAAGTGTTCCTCAACAAACACCTCTCCATGGGCTTTATCCATCCATCATTCTCCACTCATGCTGCTCCGGTCCTCTTTGTCCACAAGAAGGACAGTTTGCTCTGCCTCTGTGTCGACTTCTGAGGCCTCAACAAGATCACAAAAAAAGACCACTATCTGCTTCCCCATATCTCTGATCTCCTAGATGCTCTGAGCTGTGTGAAGATCTACATCAAGCTCGACCTCCAGCATGTATACCACTTGGTTCACATCACTGAGGGTGATGAATGGAAGACTTCTTTCTGGATGCACTACGGATTGTACAAATGGCTCGTTATGCTGTTCAGACTTACCAACACCCCTGTGACCTTGGAGGGTTGGACTTGGACTTGTGGACCCAGGATATGACAGCAGACCACGAAACTGTAAGCTGCTGTATCTGGTCAAATGGTCCAGCTATGAAGGAACCGACAAAGAAACATCCTGGCTCCTCACCACCGAGCTTGGTCATGCCTCAGAACTCATCTGTTAAGGCCATGTTGGACGATCTCTGGAACTCCAGAACTCCGGAGTTTTGGTCGGATGGGACTTGGCTTCACCTTATGTGGTGTGCCCTTACATTGGGTCCAAGTCCCATATTTGCAGAGCAGAGAGGTCAGAGGGGGGTCGGAGTTGAGCCATCAAGGCTCGGATGAGAGGGGACAGAGGTGAGACCATCAGGCTAAGTCGATATTCAAGCTAAAGATTACAGAGTATTATACAGAGTATTTATACTACGGAGAAGACGGATGACTAAGGAGTTCAGAAATCGGGTAGAGTATGTACTGGAGGTGCTGTGGAGCTGTGCTTCCACAGTTGACACTGCATGGGAGAGTTACAGGAGCGGAACTAAGATTAATACAGAAGGAATGGAATGGAGGACACGGGAATGGAATGTAATGTCATTGGAATGGAGACGAGTCATTCCAGAAGTGTGCGGAGTTCAGAGGACTACACATGGAGGGAAATGGTTCAGAGTTTGGAGGAAATGGTCCAGAGTTGGATCAGAGAAGATCTGGAGGATTGGAGTTGAAGTGGTGAATCTGGGATATGACATCATCAAAGAATACCATCTCTGGTATCTGGAGAAGCCTGGACCTCACTCCACTTAATTCACTCAAATGCCATACATTTCTGACAAGGAGAACACGCAGCTGGACTATACTACATTTGATCCTCTACTCTGGACTCCAGCAGCCCTCCCGCTGCCTCATCCTCCAGATTTGCTAACTTCTCCCCTACCTCCTCTGCTTCTCCTTCCTCCACCTTCAGGAAAACGAGCTCCTCCAGGAGCCCGTTCTGCTTCTTCACAGTGTTCCAGAGTTTCCAGACTGCCCCCATGATCAACTGGGTGCATTGCACCCAGTTGCTCACCTCTTTCTCATCCTTCATCTCCTCTGACCTCACCTTCTTCTGCAGCTGCTCTGAGTCCTCTGCCCTCTTCTTCCGCTTCTGTTTTGGCTTCATCTCACTGGGGTACTCACACTTCACCTTCACCTCCTGGCAGGGCATGCATGAGGTCCCCTTCCCTGGACCCATCATGCAGTCAAACCCCCACTCTGCACATCTCTGGCACTCCAGTAGCAGCACCACCCATCCCTTCCCCTTGCTGGAGCTTTGCTCCACCTGCACCTGTTGGGTCTGTATACGGTTAGTCCCACCTACACATCATGCTCTGAACTCACCTGTCTCCTGGCTGCCTCCTTGGCCCTCCTCCTTGCAGCCTCCTCCACCACTCACCTCCACTCCTCCTTCTCTGCCCCCCTCTGCTCCTCCTCCTTCTTTGCCTTGGCCCACCTCCTTCACTTGGTGGCCTTAGCATTCCACAAGTCATCATTGTCATCGCCATTCTCCGCCAGGCATTCAGTGGACCAGGTATTGATGTTGGGGTAGGTGGACATGATGGTAATTCCTAAGGAAGCACCACAAAATCCTCTGGACTTTATAGATTTGTTTAAACTCCATTTCCAACTCCAGTGAAATCAACAAGGACACATGATCCTTAATGGCCTTCAAGGGTTCAGGCCTAAGAGGGGGATACTGTCATATCCCAGATCCACAAGTCCAACTCCAGCCCTCCAATATCACTCCGATAACAACTCCGTCCAACTCTGGTCTGATTTCCTTTTTGTACCTATGCTATGCTTTAACACTCCATTCTGTTACATTCCATATTCTTACATTCCATTCCATTCTATCCATGTTAGTATTAGTTCTGCTACTCAGACTCCTCCATGCAGTATCAACTGTGGAGCACAGCTCCACAGCACCTCTGGTACATCTCCTACCTGACCTCTGAACTCCTTAGTCATCCACTTTCTCCATAGTATATAAACCCTGTACTCTAGCCTGTAAATACCTCAGTTCGAATATCAATGAAACTTGACTACCTCTCCTTTGACTTGAACCTTGATGGTTCTCCTCTGACCTCTGACCCTCTGACCAATTCCGCTCCATAAATCCAGGACCAGGACTCATGCAAGGGCACACCACATATGGTGAAGCCAAGTTCCATCCAACCAAACTCCAGAGTTTCAGAGTTTCCCAGAGTTAGTCTGACCCAGTTTAACACCATCACTGAACATAGTAGCATTTTGGGACAGTATGGGGCAGTCATCTTCAGTCTCAGTAACTTCATCGTCCTCATCACCCTTGTCATATCCAGTGGATGGACCCTCAAATGAGTCGAAACCTGCAGCACCAGAGTGCCCTTCACATAGTACCTGCATCTCCTCATCAAATGGAAATCCTTGGTTATGGTACAGCCCAATCTCCTTCATCCAAAATCAAAACACAGTGCACCTGGAATAATTAGAATACATACACCAGAGGTCCCAGTGGACATGCATTGTTCCCAAGCCAAAACATCATCCAGAGATGAGTTACAAACATTTGCACCATGGGTTGAGCTCCACCAGCCAAGTCCAGAACTGTTTTCATGATGTTCTATGTCTCTAAACACTGTCTTGAGCTGCCAGTACATGCATTAGTGAAGGTGACACTGTGAACAAGTGTTACAATGTACTGATTTCCATTTGGCCTGGAGGGATGAAGGTGACCTGCTTGATCCAAGGGCTGCCACTGTGCCTGTGAAAGCAGAAACAGGGAAGTTGCCAGTCTGTCCCATTCTTGATTTGTTTCAGATAAGATAATTCAGCAATGCATGGATTTCATTGTCAGTCCAGTTAATACAAATTTTTCCCTGCATTGGTGGTTGCATCAGTGGTTGTGTTGATGGTTGATACATGAGTTGGAATGCCTTGATACTGCAAAGAGTGATGAAAGATGCAAAACCAAGGAGGAGATGGCACAAGAAGCCAAAGTCATGATATTGGAGAGGGATCAATGGTGGGGGGATCAATGGTGGGGAAATCAAGGGCATTTGGTGCTGAAACTTTCAGGCTCTGACTAACTGACTGTATTTCCAGAGTCAGATGGGACTTACCCTGCGGAGTTCTTACTGTCACAGGCATGATTATAGCTGAGCTGTTCAGCTGACTTGGTAAGTTAGCTAGGTGAAGTCCTCATCTTGCTACACCACCTACTGAACAGGACCTAAAGTTTCCTTCTGGCTCCCACTTGTCTTCTGCAGATGAGTATCCCTTCCACCTGACTAGATAGTGGTGTTTTCCTTTTGCACCTTGATGACTCATGATCACTTTGATTTCATATTGTTCTTCCCTGTCTACTTCTTCTGGGGGTAGGGTAATAAGTGGAGTTCTGAATTCTTCCATGTTTTGAAAGGGAGATAAGAGGGTGGTGTGGAAGACCAGGTGTATTTTCCAGGTTGGTGGGAGTCTTAAGCAATACACCCATGGAGTTATTACCCATTCAATGGTAAAAGGGCCATACCTTCTTTGCAACAGTTTTGGGGTTCTGCCAGGAAAGCTGAGATTCCTGGCCTTGAGCCATACCTTGTCACCAGATTTCCAAGAGGGGGTTTTAGATTTGATTCTATTTTTCATGATGAGAGCAGCTTTTTCATGTGCTGCTAGAGCTTTCACTCATGCTTCTTCCAGGATGTTTAGGAAATTTTTGAGTTTGGGGATGAATGTCTTATTCAGGGAGGGGTAGGCCCATGGTTCATACCCTAAGATAATGAAGAATGGGGTTTGATGGGTGGAGGAATGTGTGAATGAGTTGTGACAGAACTCTGCATAAGGAAGCATTTTGACCCAATTGGTTGGTTAGGTGGCATAGAACATTCGGAGGTACATTTCCAGTTCCTGGCTCATGCATTCTGTTTGACTGTTGGTCTGAGAGTGATATGCAGTGGATAAGGAGAGGGTGTAGTCAAGGAGCCTTGCTAGCTCATGTGCAAAGGCTAAGGCAAATTGTGGGCTGTGATTGGATATGATTTTGTTGTGGAGGCCAAATCTGGTGAATACATTTTTGAAAAAGAGTTCTGCTACTCCAGCAGCATTGATTGTTTTAGTACAGGGGAAGAGAATTACCCCCTTCAAAAGGCCATGGTTGACCATGACCATTATAAAATCAAAACTGTCAACCAGCAGAAGGTTGGGAATCAAATCAACAGAGACTTGTTGAAATGGGCAGGTTGCTGATGAAGGGATTGTGGCATATGGGGGGAGTGTCAGATGGGTGTTTACTTTGTTTGCTTGACAGAGGGAACATCCATTGATAAACTGTCAGACATATGTGGCAAGGCCTGGCCACCAGAAGTCATGCATGACTCTGGTTTGCATTCATAAGATTCCACCATGTCCTGCCAAGGATGAACAATGACAGTGTTGGACCACATTGTCATGATATTGCTCGGGGACATAAAGTCAGTGTTGGAATGAAAGCTGGCCATTCTCATATTTCCAGTCTGAGAGTGGGTAATGAGGAATGGGGGATGATTTATCCTGTAGTGCCTGTAATGCCTGTAGAACAAATGGATTGGTAGGGAAGGAATGTGCTATTTTGTCAGTGATAGACAGGTCCAACGTTTTGATAAACAAGTGGTCAGGAAGTAGGGTAACATTGGTGTTGTCTGTTTTGTATGTTGCTTGTTAGGAGTAATGGGATAAGGTGTCTGTGGGTGCTACTTGTGCCATGGGTACACTGACAAACTGCCAGTCAAAATCCTGTAGAAAAAGCATCCATTGCACCTGCCATCATGATAACTTGTGGGGCACTCTGAAAAACATGAGGTTTTTGTGCTTGGTGAGGACCATTACTGGGTGGCCTGCTCCTTGCAGGTAATGTTTTCAGGTGTCCAATGCATGGATCACCACTAGAAGTTCATGGTCATAGATGTCATAGTTTTGCTCAGCATCAATAAATGTTTGGGAGTGGTAGGTGCAGGGGTGATAATCGCTGTTTTTATCTTTTTGTAATAGAACTCCTGCAGATGCAACCAAGGAGGCATCAGTCATGATAGCAAACAGTTTGGTAGAGTTTGGCATGCATAGTACTGGTTGGTTGATAAAAATCATTTTCAAGGTGTCGAAGGCCTTTTGTTACAATTTTCCCTCTTCTTTCTACCATCCATCATTTGTACACACTACCTTCTTCTTTTCCTTCACAGACTATTGGCTCACATCCATCTTACATGGAGCCACTCGTACATTGACCATCTCTCTTACTCTTCACTCACGGCCTCTCCTCTACACTCTCCATTATGGACACTATTCCTTTTACTGAGTCTGCTTGGGCGCAGTCTTGCATAAGATCATGCCATCTTATGACAAGTTCCATAACCTTCTATCTATTTCCACACTGCATCATCTGCAGCACATTCTATGACATTCTTCTTAGTTCCATGGTGCCACCTTCCATTTCTGCTCTTCTTATCCATACTGGTGTCATATTCTATCTTGTTCCTTTACCTTCTATATCAGCCCTAAAATTCTCTATGACACCACCTTCTATTTCTGCTCTTCTTATCTGCACTGGTGTCATATTCTATCTTGTTTCTTTACATTCTATGCCAGCCCTCAAGTGTTCCACTTCCTCTGTATATAAATCACTACTGCATCTCCTGTACTGCATCTTGTTCTTTTTGTACTATCCTGCAAATGTAGCATCTTCTTTCTTAGGCTTTGTTACCCTAAGTTAGCTATATTGACCTTGTGGTGTGTGCCATCTCACACAGCTGTGTCCTCATGAGTTGCCTAGCTGCAACTCCATCTATTTGTCCAACCAAATGGTATCAAGTCTGTCAAGGTTGCTGTGCTCATGGAAGTGTCATTCCCACATAGTTCATTTGCACTGAAATAGGGTGCTCTCTCACCTTGTGTGTTGTCCAGCCATAGCTGAAGAAGTCTGAGTACTTGAAAGAAGTTATGCAAGTCTTGCCTTGCAGGGTAACAAAAGAACAAGATCTTTTGCTCACAGGTGTCGTCCTGCTGAGCATATCTCACAATCATAGCTGATAAACCCTCTTGTCGACCTCCCATTCCAGGATCCTCTCATGACTCCTGGGCCTCACCTCTCCCAGCTCCCACATCCAAGAAGTCCAGCACATATGCAGGACAACTAGTATCAGCATTGACAGGAAATCTGGTCCCGACTGTGTTGTTGTATATTCTGGAAAGCTCATGGAAGTCTAGCCCCAAGAAAATGAAGCACATACTTGGACTAAGAAAGTCCTACTCTGCCCCCTCCCCCTCACCTGAATCAGACGAACCCACCCCATCTCCATCTCCTTCCCCCCCACCTTCTCCTATCACCGTCACCCCTCCCCAGTTACCACCAACCCCCCAAATGGCAGAATTAAAGGCAGCGCTATTGGATTGCTTCTCAGGCAAGTCCGAGGACATGCAATGATGGATGAAGGCCATGAAGGCCTATTTCACAGTAAATGTGGCTCTGTAAACCACCAATGCAATGAAACTATGTACCACTTTGAACAGAATGTCAGAAGGACATGGAGCCTCCTTTGCTCACCATTGGTATGACAAAATCAATGATGCCACTATAGTGGCCACAGACAAAACCTTCAACAAGATGGTCAAAGATTTCAATGCCACCTTCTTCTTGGTGGACCAAATATCAAACATGAGATTCAAACTTGAACATCTTCAACAATGAAGAATGAAGAATGAAGACACCTGGTGGGAGGATGGATTCCTCAAATACATAACTAACACACGAATGCTCATTGACAAGGCAAAAATTGTTGATGAAGAAGAAAAATGTTATAAATTCCTTGCAGGCTTGGATAAAGAGATTCGAGACCCAATCATTGTAAATGGAGCCCCAGCCATGCTGAAAGCATTGGTCAAAAAGGCATCTGACATGCATGCTAACCTAACACAGGCTAGAAACATCGGGCGAAATGCCTATTACTCCTCCTCCCTGTCCTCCTCCTATCATGGAAGAGACCCAAATGCTATGGACATTGACTTTATCAAGCTTCATCCAGATGAGCATGCAAAACTTGTCAGAGAAAACAAATGCTTTGTATGTAAGAAACCAGGCTGTTGGTCAAAGAACCACAGCAAGGGAAAGAACTTCACAACATACCAAAAGCCGGTCACTGTCAGGATTGTAGAAACCACCCCAGTTGCACCTGCTAAACCACCACTGTACCAACCATGCCCACAATGCGTAGTTTCCACATCCCCCTGTGCCAAATATGTCAGAACACTCTGACTCAAAGGGAGTTCAGACAAAGAAATTCTTAAAGTTTGCATACCTGCTTTGAAGACAGGATGCCTGAACAAGAAGCCCCTGAAGGGCAAGCCAAAGAAGAACTGGTCACACAGGATTTTTGAAATGGGAGCATTCCAAGTCGATGCAACGACTCCCTACTGTAAAACTATCTCCCATGTATGTAACAAGTACCAAGAACAAAGCCACCCATCTCTTGATTACTCTGCATGGGAATGGAAACAAAGTCGACATGAAAGCGCTCCTAGACAGCAGAGCAACTGGATCCTTTGTCTCATGGGACTTTCTCTGAAGAAAGAAACTCAGATTTAGGAAACTAAGAATCAATATCATTGTTCAGAATGCTGATGGCTCAGAAAACAGCGCTGGCATGATCAAGTTCATGTCCTAGATGACACTAACTATCCGCAGACCTACTCTGTACATGCATGTCCAAGATTTCTATGTAACTGATCTTGGAAAAGAAGACATTATCCTTGGGCACCCCTGGCTAACCAAGCATAACCTGATGATAAACTGAAGAACTGGAAACCTTCTGATTAAGGAAAAACTCCAAACTAAAGAAAGGCCTGTGGTAGAGGAGTGTCATTAACTCACCACGTTTATCAACAAGGTCACATTATCAATGAAAATCATGCAGAATGTGCAGAAAACAGAAGTAACTCTTCCAGAAGCTTACAAAGAATATCAAGACATCTTCAATGAACCCCTGAAAGGCGAACTCCCCCCAAACTGTGGAAGGTTCGACTTCCCCATCATCATGGATGATGAATTTGTGCTGAAAGTTGCAAAAATATATTCCCTTAACATCGAAGAACAAAAGGCATGTAAGGATTTCATCAAAAAAACCATGGAAAATGGAAAAATCATCCCCTCATCTTCTCCCCAGGCATCTCCCTTCTTCTTCATAGGAAAGAAGGATGGAAAACTTTGTCCATGCCAGGACTACAGGTATCTCAACTCACACACAGTTAAAAATGCATACCC
>JBBPKF010000018.1:0-17046 GCA_038089175.1 Binderoboletus segoi | reverse complement strand
CGATGAAAAGCGGAATTCATCATGGCAGAAGGTTTATTTGAGCCACAGGTCATGTTTTTTGGTTTCTCCAATGCCCTGCCACACTTTCAGAATATGATGAATCACATATTCCATGACATGATCACAGAAGGATGGCTTGGAATTTACATGGACAACCTTGGTTTTCCATCCTCTGACCTGAACACCCACCAAGCACGTACATGCAGAGTTCTTGACAGGTTTTGTCAAGAAAAGCTCTACCTCAAACTGTCAAAATGTACCTTCAATGCTCCAGAAATGGAATACCTTGGCATGGTAATAAGAGAAGGACATGTCTGTCTTGACCCTCACAAAGTCAAAGCCATTGAGGATTGGAAACTGCCCACCATGGTCAAAGGGGTGCAGTCATTTTTAGGTTTTTGCAATTTCTATAGAAAATTCATACCAAACTATGTGTGGACTTAGCCCGTCCCCTCAATGATTTAATGAAGAAGGACCTCCCCTGAAAGTGGAAGGACCAGCAACAAATGGCGTTTGACACCTTGAAGAAAATATTCATCAATCAACTGGTGCTGCAAATGCCAGACTCTATGAAGCCTTTCACAATTATGACAGACGCCTCCCTAGTTGCATCTGGAGGTGTACTCCTACAGAAGGATGGCAACAGAGAATATCATCCATGCACCTACCACTCTCAAATGTTCATCAATGCTGAATGAAACTACAACATATATGACCATGAGTTGCTAGCAGTACTACATGCACTTGACACCTGGAAACACTACCTGTGCAGAGCAGGCCACTCAGTCATGGTCTTTACAGACCACAAAAATCTCATGTATTTCCATTCCCCCCATAAACTCTTGCACAGACAAGTGCGATGGATGCTGTTCCTATAGGACTTTGACCTGCAGTTTGTCAGCATACCAGCTGTGCAGGTAGCACCAGCAGATGCATTATCCTGATATTCCTACCCCACCACCTATGAAGAAGACAATACCAACATCACCCTCCTCCCAGATATGTTATTCATACGAACATTAGATATGGCCATTGTGGACAAAATAATGAAGTCCTCATTATCTGATCCATTCGTATTATCTGCGCTTGCAGTGCTTGAAGACAAGACATCCCTGATACCTTGCTTCCCCCTGTCAGACTGGTGCTTTGAAGAAGGCCAGCTTTACTTCCAGAACAGATTGTATATTCCTGAGGCATTTTAAAATAATGTCCTCAAACACTGCCACTGTACGTTCACTGCAGGTCATGGTGGAGCACTCCAAACCCAAACCAGAGTCATGCATGATTACTGGTGGCCCAGACTGGCCATGTTTGTAAGAAAATTCATTGCTGGTTGCCTCCAATGCCAAGCAAACAAAGTCAACACTCACCCCATGTCACCCCCTTACTCCCCTATTCTGTCATCCACCACCTGCCCATTTCAACAGATTTCCGTCCATCTTATCATGGATCTTTCCATGGTGGATGGTCTAGATTCAATAATGATCATGGTTGACCATGGCCTTTCAAAGGGAGTAATTCTCTGCCCTTGTTCAAAAACCATTGACACTGCGGGCATAGCCAAACTTTTCTTCAAACATGTGTTTACAAGATTCGGTCTCCATGACAAAATCATATCAGACAGAGGTCTGCAATTTGCATCCGCCTTTGCAACAGAACTCACAAGGCTCCCTGAATACACCATCTCCCTCTCAACCACATACCATCTGCAGACAGACAGACAGACTGAGCACATGAACCAAGAACTGGAAACATATCTTTGGATGTTCTGCACCACCCAATCAACCAAATGGGTCAAAATGTTATCATATGCGAAATACTGCCATAACTCCTCCACCCACTCCTCGATGAAGCAAACCCCTTTCTTCACAATTCTAGGGTACAAACCATGAGCCTATCCACCCTTGGGCAAAACATTGCTTCCCAAACTCAGAAACCACTTGGAAATTCTAGAAGAAGCCAGGTCAGAAGCACTCACAGCACATGAGAAAGCCACTTTGGTGATGAAAAACAGAATTAAATCCTGAATCCTGACTTGGAAAGTCAGCAATAAAGTCTGGCTGGAAGCATGGAACCTATGCTTCCCTGGAAGGACACTGAAACTGTCACAGAGAAGATATGGTCCCTTTACCATTGAATGGGTAATAACCCTGTGGGCATATCATCTCAAGCTCCCATGACATGAAAGATCCACCCTGTCCTCCCCACATCCCTTTTATTCCCATTTCAAAGCATGGAAGAATTTGAAACATCATTCATCAAACCACCCCCAGACAAAATAGATGGGGAAGAACAATATGAAATAGAAGCTATCATGAGTCACTGTGGCACAAAAGGAAGGCACCACTATCTGATCAGGTGGAAAGGATACTCCTCCACTGAAGATACATGGGAACCTAAAGACAATTTCAGTGGAGCCTCAACCCTGCTGAAAGCATATAAAAAGAAACACACCCTTTGACATTGCTCATGCCCTTCATTGTCTTTTTCCCTCTGTACTTACAAACTCCTGCTCCTGTTCCAATGTCACATCAATGAAGCATTCCCTCAAGGACACCAGTCCTACATTCTCATAGAGCATAATTTTTACTGTTCTGTTCTGCAACTTTACCAAATCAGTTCGTATGTACTACAGGTTCACCCTTTCGAGGTCGCCTCTTTTCTAGCATTTTCCCCTTTGTTCAAACTCTGCTGCCTGCAGCAGGCCAACACATCTAGCCCTCACCAAAACTAACCAGTCACTCCTGGACATCATCTCTAACACTGGACTTGTCGACATCTGTGATAGACTTTCATCTGCCATACTCCGTGGATTACTCGCAGGATGTCCTTCCTCACCTCTCCAAAGATGAATACTGGGAATACTTTATAGATACCCCACTCATCCCCAAACCACCCACACCGCTCATTGATCATACCTCTGACAACCCCACTTCCCACCATGTTCTTTTGAGGAGCATCAGGTCACACTTGGACAACCTACCCTGAATATCAATGACCATTTTAAGAAGAGGAACCCATACCACTGGACCTATTATTGTCCTGAGTGGTGAGACAGACACTGCTAGATGGAAGGACATATTATTACAAATTGTCCATTCAAGGAGCAGACTGAACTGGTCAACTAAACCACCAGTGGCAGAGGATTGATTGGAACATGGCATGTTCTGTCTAAACAAGGGGGTAATGTTACAATTTTCCCTCTTCTTTCTACCATCCATCATTTGTACATGCTACCTTCTTCTTTTCCTTCACAGACTATTGGCTCATGTCCATCTTACACAGAGCCACTTGTACGTTTACCATCCCTCTTACTCTTCACTCATGACCTCTCCTCTACACTCTCCATTATGGACACTATCCCTTTTACTGAGTCCACTTGGGCACAGTCTTGCATAAGATCACGCCATCTTATGATAAGTTCCATAACCTTCTATCTATTTCCACACTGCATCATCTGCAGCACATTCTATGACATTCTTCTTAGTTCCATGGTGCCACCTTCCATTTCTGCTCTTCTTATCTGCACTGGCATCATATTCTATCTTGTTCCTTTACCTTCTATACTGGCCCTAAAATGCTCCATGATGCCACCTTCTATTTCTGCTCTTCTTATCTGCACTGGTGTCATATTCTATCTTGTTTCTTTACATTCTATGCCGGCCCTCAAGTGTTTCACTTCCTCTGTATATAAATCACTGCTGCATCTTCTGTACCACATCTTGTTCTTTTTGTACTATCCTGCAAATGTAGCATCTTCTTTCTTAGGCTTTGTCACCCTAAGTTAGCTATATTGACCTTGTGGTGTGTACCATCTCACACAGCTGTGTACTTGCAAGTTGCCTAGCTGTGACTCCATCTATTTGTCCAACTGAATGGTATCAAGTCTGTCAAGGTTGCCATGCTTGTGAAAGTGTCATTCCCATGTAGTTTGTTCACACTGGAATAGGGTGCTCTCTCACCTTGTGCATTGTCCAGCCATAGCTGAAGAAGTCTGAGTACTTGGAAGAAGTTGTGCAAGTCTCGCCTTGCAGCATAATACCTTTTGCTGTGGCTCTTCCCATTTCCAGGAAAGGTCTTTCTTCGTGAGATCATTCAGGGGTCAGGTGAGGTCAGCATAGTTCAGGACAAATTTCCTATAGAAATTGCAAAATCCTAGGAAAGACCACACAGCTTTGACTGAGGTTGGGGACTTCCAATCCCTTCACTTTGTGCAGGTCGAGGCAGACCTGTCCTTCTTTGATTACCATGTCTAGGTACTCCATTTCTGGGGTGTCAAAAGTACATTTCGACAGCTTAAGATAGAGTTTTTCTTGTTGAAATCATTTCAACACCTGGTGTGTATGAGTTTGATTGGTTGATAGGTCAGGGGAGGCAAAACTGAGGTCATCCATGTATATTCCAAGCCATCCTTCTGCTATCATGTCATGGAATATGTGATTCATCATATTTTGGAAGTGGGGTGGAGCATTGAAAAAACTGAACAACATGACCTGGAGTTTGAACAGTCCATTGGAGGTAATGAAGATGGCCTTCCATCAGCTGTCTTCCTCAATGAGTATGTTGTTGTACCCCCAGCAAATGTTGAACTTTGTAAACCATTTGCCATTCTTGAATTTGTCAAACAGTTTGGAGATGATCAGGAGAGGATATGCATTTTTGACCATGTGTGAGTTTAAGTAGCAATAGTCCTGACATGGATGCAGTTTACCATCCTTCTTTCCTATGAAGAAGAACAGGAATGCTTGGGAAGAGGACAAAGGGATGATTTTGCCATTTTCTGTATTTTCCTTTATAAAATCCTTGCAGGCTTGTTGCTTTGTGACATTGAGGGGGTATACTTTGGTGACTTTTGGTATGAAGTCATCATTGGTTATGATGGGGCAGTCAAACCTGCATTGGTTTGGTGGTAGTTCTCCCTTTGGAGATTCATCAAAAATGTCTTTGAATTCTTTGTATGCTTCTGGGAGTATGACTTCTTCTTTCTGTGCAGTTTGCATGATTTCTGTTAATAGGGTGACCTTGTTTAAGAATGTAGTGAGTTGGTGGCATTCTTCTACTATGGGTTTGGGTTTTGGGGTTTCTTTGATCAAAAGATTTCCAGTTCTCCAGTTGATAACCAGGTTATGTTTTGCAAGCCACAAATGGCCTAGGATGATGTCTTCTTTTCCTAGGTCAGTAACATAGAAGTCTTGTACATGGATGTACGGAACTGGTCTGCAGACTGTCATGGTGGGCCTGGACATAAATTTGATGGTGCCAGCACTGTTTTCTGATCCATTGGCATTTTGTACAAGGATGGCATTTCTCATTTTCCTGAATCCTGGTTTCTTTCATTGGAGGAAGTCCCAGGAGATAAAAGATCCTGTTGCTCCACTGTTGAGTAGAGCCTTCATGTCAACTTTGTTTCTGTTTCCATGCAGAGTGATCAAGAGGCAAGTGGCTTTGTTCTTGGTACTTGTTACATATATGGGGGATAGTTTTACAGTAGGGAGTTGGTCTGTCGACTTAGAGCACTCCCATTGCAAAAATCTGAGGCTGGGGCTTCTTTGCCTTCTTTGGCTTGCCCTTTCAGCACAGTTTGTTCTGGCATTCTGTCCTCAAAGCACATGTGAAGGACTTTGAGGATTTCTTTGTTCAAACTTCCTTTTAGGCAAAGAGTTTTAATGTATTCATCGATGGGGGAGAGGGGTACCACTTTGTGTGGTGTCGGTTGGTACAGAGGCACCCTAGAGAAGGATGCCAGAGTGGTTTCAACAGTTCTTACCATTGTTGGCTTTCTGTACAGTTCCTTTCCTTTTCTGTGTTTCCCTGTCCAACATCCTGACTTTTTACAAATAAAGCATTTCTTTTCTTTAATGAAGCACGCTTGTTTGTTGGGACGTAGTTTGATAAAGTGAATATTCATTGTATTTGGGTTGCAAGTTCATTGTGCAGGGGGAAAGTAATTCTGGTAGGAGCCTCTACCAATGTTTTGTGCACAAGTGAGGTTTGCATGCATTTCTGTGGCTTTCTTAATCAACTCCTGTAGGGTGGCAGGCATGCCATAGATGATGATGGGCTTAGTGATATTTTCATCAAGCCCTGCTAAAAACTTATAACATTTTTCTGTTTCATCAATAATTTTTGCTTTGTTGATGAGGATTTGTGCATTGGTGATGTATTCCAGGAATCTGTTGTCCCATTTTCCTTCATTGTTCTTTTGATGGTGTTGGCATAAATGATCTAGCTTGTATCTGGCATTGAAGACCTGGTCAACCAGGAAGAAGGTCACATTGAAGTCCTCAACCATTTTGTCAAAGATTTTATCAGCAGCAGTGATGGTGGGGTTGTTGATCTTGTCATACCAATGATCAGCAAACGAGCCTCCTCAGCCCATGCCCATTCTGTTCAGGGTGGTATACAGTTTGGTGGCATTGACAGCATATAGTGCTGTATTTACTGTGAAGGAGGCCTTCATGGCCTTCATTCATCGTTACACATCCTCAGACTTGCCTGAGAAGCAATCCAGCAGCACACCTTTCAGTTTGGCCATCTGCAGTGGGGAAGATTAGGGCAGGGTGATGGGAATGGGAGATCTGGGTCCTGGGGGTGAAGAAGGAGGAGGAGAGCTATAATGAGAGGGGTTCAGAGAGAGGGATGGCAACCTTGCAGAGTACAATCTGCTCCTAAATCCAAGAAGATGTTTGGTAGTCTCTTGTGACTGTATTCATGAGCTGGGGTTTATATGTGTTGATGTGGTTGGGACAGGCTGTCTGGACAATGCTGATACTAACTGTCCTGTGTATGTGCTGGACTTCTTAGGTTTCAGGGCATGTATGGGAGAAGCTCAGGGGTCAGAGGAAGATCCTGTGGTAGAGATGTAGTGTGATGGTTTATCAGCAATGATGATGAGATGTGCTCAGCAGGACAACACCTATGAGCAAGAAGAGCTTGTTCTTTTGTGATGTTGCTCTCAGAGACTTTCACTACCTCAAGGGTAAGCTTCCACTACTATTACTTCAGTAGGATACAACTCCAGTGAGACGAGCACCATTCAGAGTTGAGGGCAAGATCTAGGTAAGAAGGGCACCTTCCAGCCTTGAAGCAATGCTACATGTTACACATTGAGACATCCACCTGATAGAGGACAAAGATGGCAGTGTCACAGCTAGGCAACACTTGAGGACACAGTGAGTGAGACAGCACTCTCCACTAGGTCAAGATAGCTAACTTAGGGTAATGAAGCCTAAGAAAGGAGACTTGCTCTGATTGCAGGGGAATACAGAAAGAACAAGCTATCAACTATAGTGTGATGTAGTGACTTAAGTACAGAGATAGTGAACTCAAGGGCCAGCATACAGAATGTCAAAGAAGGTCAAAGAACATGCTGTGGATGACACAATATGCAATGTGAAAGAACTTGATAGAAGATGGCATGATCTGATGCAAGACTGAGCCTGAGAGAGCTCAGGAACATGGAATGTGTCTATATTGGAAAACATAAAGGAAAAGGAGTAAGCATAGCGAAAGGAAGATAATAAACGTACATGTTGCTCTGCAGATAACATGGAGGAGCCAACTGTCTGTGAAAGAAAGGTAGATGCTTATACAGGCAAGGAGAAAGGAAAGAGTGAAAGTAAATTGTAATAACAGATTTGTCTGGACCCACTCAAGGTTAAAGCAATTGAGGATTGGAAATCTCTGACAAATGTCAGAGGTGTACACTCTTTCTTAGGCTTTTGCAACTTCTACTGAAAATTTGTACCCAACTATGCCAATATTGCTTGACCACTCAATGACCTCACTAAAAGTGATCACCCCTGGTGCTGGGAGGCTGCACAGCAAACAGTGTTTGAGAAACTCAAAATGATCTTTACTGCTCAACCAGTTCTACACATGCTGGATATGGCTAAACCATTGGCTATAATGACTGATGCATCACTCATAGCATCTGGGGGAGTACTACTCCAAATGAACACCAATGGCAATTACCACCCCTGTACTTATTACTCCCAAATGTTTTTGGATGCTGAGCAGAACTATGACATCTATGATCAAGAGTTATTGGCTGTCATCCATGCTCTGGACACATGGAAACACTACCTGTGAGGCATGGGACATCCAGTCAAGGTCTTCACAGACCACAAAAACCTCATTTTTTTCTGTTCCCCTCACAAACTGTCTCACCACCAAGCCTGCTGGATGTTGTTTTTACAGGACTTTGACCTCCAGTTCATAAGTGTCCCTGCTGCACAGGTTGCCCCAGCAGACTCCCTCTCCCAGTATCCATACCCAGCCACCTTTGAACACAACAATGAAGACATTGTGCTACTCCCTGACCACTTGTTTATCAAGAAATTGGATCTTGCTCTCATCAAAAAAGTTGTCCTCTTCTCCACTTCCGATCCACTCATTGTCATGACTCTACAGGCCATCTCTAATAAAACATCCCCCATTGCATGGTACTCCCCCTCTGATTGGCACTTTGACAATGGCCAGTTATTCTTCCAAAATTGGCTGTACATTCCCCTCAGGCAATGTGATGAGCTTGTCTGATATTGTCATTCTTCCATGATCACAGGACATGGCAGTGTCTTCTGCACCCAAATGCTCATCATGCATGATTACTGGTGGCCCTGTCTTGCCACTTACATGTGAAAATTTGTTGCTGGTTGCCCTGACTGCCAAGCATGTAAAGTCATCATGCATCCCACCTGGCCACCATACTTCCTGATTCCCTCATTGGCTACTTGCCCCTTTCAACAAATCTCCATTGACCTGGTCACCAACCTTCCTCTAGTGTGGGGCTATGACTCTGTCATGGTCATGGTCGACCATGGACTCTTGAAGGGGGTAGTTCTTTGCCCTTGTATGAAAACCATTGATGCCACAGGAATCATGGACTTGTTTTTCCAAAATGTTTTCAAAAGATTTGGCCTCCATGACAAAGTGATCTCCAACCAAGGCCGCCAGTTCATATCAGCATTTGCAACTGAATTGGCAAGGATACTAGAATATGACCTTGCACTATTGACTGCATACCATCTGTTACAATTTTATCTCTCTCATGTCATCACCCCTTGGTTCATCCTCTTCATAGATGCCTTTCACCAGATCCTTCTGCTTCTTTGGTTAATCTTCATCATGTTCAGACTAAGGCCTCTATTCTAGGTATCATCTCCTTATCAATACTTTGTGTTCCCAAATACTCCCATCTGATACTCTGACCTATTTGTCATTTTCCCTTAATCAATGCAGCACTGATTTGTCATTCCTTTTGCAAACCTCACATTGTGTACCTTAGTTACTCAGCTTGATCTGTGCAATTATCATGCAGTCTTTCTTAATATCATGTGTACAGAACCCTTGGCTGAACACTTGCAGGAACCTCTCATCCTAAAAGAGAACTTAGAGCCACTACTAGTGCAGAGACTTCCAAGCCTAGGAACATCCAGATCCGATTTTGGCACACTAGTTAAAGACAGTGTTGCATTCTGCATAACAAAAGATCAAGCTTGTCCCAAAGCAAACAGTCATTGTGCTGTGATTGCCCACCATTTCCAACCCTCATTGAATGACCAGAAGACTTAGCCTCCCTTGGGCTAATCCTTATGAGGATCCCAGAACTCCTCAAGGATAAAGAACTACTGATAGATATCTACCCAACCCTAGCACCCCAGAATCAGAAGACATTGAGGTTGACACCCTCAAAACTGCCCACCCCTCACCTATTGCCACTGACCACCCCCTGGAATCATTAGCTAGCACACTAGAAGGACTACCCATTGCCCCACCAGCTGTACACCAAAGAATTGCCTTAGGACCTCTGGCACCACCCCCAGTCCTATGTACCACCCAACCAACCACATACCCCATTGCCCATCTAACTGCCTGCCATGGCTGAAAGAAAAGCTGGATACCCAGAAGAATTCTCCAGAGAACCAGAGGACACCAACTGATGGATCAAACAAATGACTGCTTGGTTTACCATGAACACTCCACTCTATGATGAAGATAAAGCCAGAATTGCTGTACCCTGCAGCCATCTTACCAAGCAAAATGGAAAAACCTTTGCCAAAAAATGGTTAGACATCTTGGCAGATGGCAACATTGCCTCCACTCACAAGACTTATGTCAAATTCACTGCCAACTTTATTGAGACCTTTTATCCATATGACATGGAATCTGCTGCTCAAGAGAAACTAGTGACCCTCCACCAGAATGACTTTGCTGACAAGAAAACTGGAGAAGATGGATTTCTTGGATTTCTTGTCAAATTCCAGAACCTTGCAGCCTGAGCCAAAATTACCAATGACCAATCCTTGATCCACTACTTCTCTCAAGGGTTGAATCAAACAATCCTCCAACCTATCTGCATGATGTCACCAATGCCAACCACCATCAAAGAATGGGTGGATAAAGCCATCATCTTCCATACCCAGAATGTCAGAGCTAGAGCTCTCAGAAGAGAAAGACAACTCTTTGTGCCAGCAATCTCCCATCAAGTCACTAGGGATCCAAACACACCGGAAATCAACTTCATCCATCTTAAACCTGAGGAAAGAACTTCTCTTCTTCACAACAAGAAATGCTTCATCTGCAAGAAGAGCAGATGCTGGTCCTCCAACCACCCCAAAGAAAGATCACCTCCCAGAAACCAACAACCAACATATTGTCCTGCCTATGTCAAAACTACCACCACCAAATCATCCACCAGCAGAAACCTAGACAACTTGCTGGTATCTTACATACAGTGTCTCCGAAATGAGAAAGGAATTCCTCATGACAAAATCATGCAAGTCCTTCAGACTTGCTTAGAAGGCAAAGAAAAGGACTTGAAGGATTTTTCGAGTGGAGAGTAGGAAAGTGAATGCCTCCTCTCCATCAATTAGCTTTTATATTTGTATCTAAAGTTGAAGGACAATCAATGCATATTCCCATTACCTTCCAGAATATATGAAGTCAAAAAGTTGACACATCTGCCCTCATTGACAGTGGAGCTACAGGATGTTTTATTGTCATATCCCGGATCCACAAGTCCAACTCTGACCCTCCGATGTCACTCCGATAACAACTCTGTACAACTCCGATCCATTTCCTTTTTGTACCTATGCTATGCTTTAACATTCCATTCCATTGCAATACACTCCATTCTGTTACATTCCATATTCTTATATTCCATTCCATTCTATCTATATTAGCATTAGTTCCACTACCTAGACTCCTCTGTGCAGTGTTAACTGTGGAGCACAGCTCTGCAGCACCTCTAGTACATCTCCTACCTGACCTCCGAACTCCTTAGTCATCCGTTTTCTCCGTAGTGTATAAACCCCATACTCTAGCCTGTAAATACCTCAGTTTGAATATCAATGAAACTTGACTACCTCTCCTCTGACTTGAACCTTGACAGTTCTCCTCTGACCTCCAACCCTCTGACCAATTCTGCTCCATAAATCTGGGACCAGGACTCATGCAAGGGTGCACCACATATGGTGAAGCCAAGTCCTGTCCGACCAAACTGGAGTTTCCTGGAGTTAGTCCAACCTAGTTTAACAGTATATTCGAACTCCCACTTGCAACAAAGTCCATGTACACCAATGGCCACTAGAGTCACTCGAGCCCACACTCGGGCCATCACCAATGCCCCTTTTTCTCCCCATTACAACCCTCTGAATGCCTTTGGCAACAGTTGCCAAGGCCCAGACCTCATTGAACAATTCCATAGCTTCTCCGCTAGACAAAATCCCGGTTCTGCTTCCCAGGGACCACCTTCTCGCCCAGAAACTCCTACTCCCAGAGGTCGTATTGAGGAGCTTCCAGATAACCCCAGCACCCCACACACTCTGCCCCCATTCCACACCCCAAGTAATCACAGCAACCCCAGAGATCTGGATGAGCCTGAAGACGATCCCTCCAATGGCGACTCTGATTTCCAAGAGGACGACTTAGATCCTGAATCCTCCAGAGACAAGCAGATTCTGCGCAACACCCTCGCCAACCTGGCAAATGCCATCCATGGCCTCACTCGCTCCTCCCACTGCAAACCCTCTGAAACTTTGCAGTGAACCAAAGTCCAAGAACCAGACCAGTTTGATGGGATGGAACCCCACAAACTCTGGGTCTTCCTGGTCCAATGTGAACTTAACTTCCAAGATTGCCCCAAAGCCTTCACCTCCGACCATGCCAAGGTCACATTTGCCCAGTCCTATCTTAAAGGCATGGTGTTAGAATGGTTCAAACTGGACCTCCTGCAGATGGAGGATCCCACACTCCATCCGCTCTGGATGGATAGTTTCAAGGAGTTCATCCTCGAGCTTCAAACCAACTTCAGACTGCATGACCCCATTGGAGATGTGGAGCACCAGCTTGATCACTTGGCCATGAAAGATGGTCAAAAGATCAACAAGTATGTCATAGAATTTAACCAGATCGCTTCGCAAGTCCAGGGCTATGGAGATGGTGCCCTTTGGCACTATTTCTATAACAGCCTCCTGGACCACATCAAGGATGAGATCTCGCACGTCAGAAAACCCTCCATGCTCATAGACCTCCATCAATTCACTCATGCAATCGATGTGGGCTACTGGGAGCACAAGTCAGAACTCAATTGTTAGATGAAGCCTTCCCCCAACCCTTTGAAGTCCAACAAACCCTCCACTACCTCCGCTGGCTCCTCTGGCTCCTCCAAAAAGTCCAAGGGAAAATCTGCCAGCACCTCTAGCACCTCCAGAGCATCCGCTCCTCCTAAGCTGGACTTGTTGTCCAAGCTTGGGAAGGATGGCAAGCTCACAGCAGCAGAGTGCAAGTGCCACTTTGACAACAACTTGTGCATGTTTTGCGGTCAAGCTGGCCACATGGCCAAAGAATGCTGGAAGTCCACCTCTCAAGTGGCCAAGCCTCACATGACCAAGACTGAGACTCTGGAAGCTAAACTGGAGACCTCCTCGGAGGTGAAAAAATAGTCAGCAGCCTCCATGACTTCACACAGACTGGAGGTTGCATTGACTCTTCCTGTGCTCCAAAGGAGATCCAACTCAACACATCTGCTTTTTCTGACCCCAGATTCCTTATGACCTCCGTCTCTCTGATATTATATGACATTCCTTCCTTTCCCATGTTGTTAGACTCTGGCTTCTCTGATTGTTTTATAGATAGTGAATTTGTCAATAAACATGGACTTTCCCCTTACTCCATTCCTCCACTCCAACTCTGTCTCTTCAACGGAACCTCGAACTTCATGATCACTCAAGCCATCAACCTCTTCATCCGCTTTGAAACCAGTGACATCACTCTGACAACATTCTACATTACTCTGCTGGATGGTTCTTGTTCCCTTGTGCTAGGACACAACTGGCTCACCTGCTACAATCTGTTGATTGATTGGGTCATGAACAGTATCTTGTTCCACTCACCTGGACAAGCCATGCCCACAATCCTGAGCTCATCTCTGCAGCCTCCGTCCCCTACTCCTATGGCTGATCCTGTTCCCTCTGATCCATCACGTTTCTCCGACCACAAGGCTCTGCCAATCGTGCTTATCAGTGCTCCGGCCTTCGCACTTGCCTGTCGCCTAGAGGGCTCCATGCAGTTCAGTCTGCAACTCCACCCCTCAGGAGAGCAATCTCCACTCCACTTCCACCACTCCTGAACCAGTCGATCTCTCTGGAGTTCCTCTGGAGTATCATGACTTTGTGGATGTGTTCAGTAAAAGCAAGGCCTCCACCCTTGCCCCACACCACCCGTTCAATCTAAAGATCGATCTGGAAGAAGGCACATCCCCTCTGATAGGCACCACCTACTCCCTTTCCCCTTCTGAGCTTGAGTCCCTTCGAGCGTTCCTCAATGAACACCTCTTCATTGGCTTTATCTGCCCATTGTCCTCCACTCACACTGCTCTGGTCCTCTTTGTCTGCAAGAAGGATGGTTCACTCCACCTTTGTGTTGACTTCTGAGGCCTCAACAAAATCACAAAGAAAGACCGCTATCTGCTCCCCTGCATCTCTGACCTCCTTGACGCTCTGAGCTGCATGAAGATCTACACCAAGCTTAACCTCCAGCATGCGTACCATCTGGTCTGCATCACCAAAGGCGACAAATGGAAGACTTCCTTCCAGATGTGCTACGGATCGTATGAATGGCTTGTCATGCTGTTCAGACTTACCAATGCCCCTGCGGCTTTCCAGCAGTTTGTCAATTCCATCTTCGCAGATCTCCTTGACGTCTCCATGATTGTATACTTGAATGACATCCTCATCTTCTCCGCTGACCATGCATCCCACAAAGAGCATGTCTGGGAAGTTCTCCGGTGACTCCAGAAACACAGACTTTATGCCAAACTAGAAAAATGCAAATTCCATATCGACTTCACGGAATACCTCAGATACCAGCTGTCTCCCTCCAGACTGTTTATGTCCCTGGAGAAAGTAAAAGCCATTCAAGACTGGCCTGAGCCCCAGAAAGTCCAAGACATCCAATCCTTCCTCGGATTCGCAAATTTCTACCATCATTTCATCCATGACTACTCCAGTCTAGTTATTCCACTCACCTGCCTCACCCACAAGGGAATTCCATGGGACTTCAACAACATGTGTCGCTCTGCTTTCCAGCATCTCAAGGACACTTTCACCTCCACTCCCATCCTTACCCACTGGGTCTCCGATGCCCCACTGATTGTCAAGACCGACGCCTCTGACTACACCATCGCCAGCATCCTTTCCCTCTGGTGCCCAGATGAAGAAGTCCAGCCTGTTGCCTTTTACTCCCACACCCTCTCCACTCCAGAGCTCAACTACAACATCCACGACAAGGAGTTGCTCACCATCCATGAGTCCTTCCAGACTTGGCAGCACTACCTCGAGGGTTCTGGTACTCTGGTTGACATTGTCACCAACCACAAGAACTTGGAGTATTTCACTACGACGAAGCTCCTGACCTGCCGACAAGCCCACTGGTCAGAGTTCCTCTCCCAGTTCAACATGGTTGTCTGCTTCCGCCCCGGATGCTTAGGTGCAAAACCTGATGCCCTTACTAGATGCTGGGATGTCTATCCCAAAGAGGGGGATAGAGACTATGCCCACGTCAATCCTCACAATTTCTGCCCTGTCGTCACCCAAGAACAACTCACTGTGTCCCTTCAAGCAACATATCTAGCAGCTCTGGTCCTCTGGGCTGGTTCGCTGTTCGACATCAAATCACTCCACAGCAACATCCTCTCTGCACTGCCCTCTGATCCCATTGCATCCATTCATCTGTCCACCTTCAAACCCTCTGACGTCCGTTGGACCATTGACTCCGAAGGTTTTCTATGGCTGGACGACCACATCTACATTCCTGAGGCCCATGATCTCCATCTCCACATCCTCCAGTACAAACATGATTATCCACTCTCTGGACACTTCGGACAGAACTGGACTCTAGAACTCATCCGCTGCAAATACACCTGGCCAGGCATCCGGACCTTCATCAAGGAATACATTTCCTCCTGCACCTTCTGTGCCCATGCCAAAGTTCCCAGACATAAGCCCTATGGGCTCCTCAAACAACTCCCCATCCCCAAGAAGCCTTGGAACTCGATTTCCATGAACTTCATCAAACAACTCCCTGCCTCCTCCAGACACACCACTATCCTTGTTGTCATAGACCATCTATCCAAACAATGCATATTCATCCTGATGGATGACAAGGTAACATCTCTGGAGTTGGCTAAACTCTTCCTCTTCCACATCTTCTCTGAACACGGAGTCTCATCCCACATCACCTCCGATCAAGGCTTGGAGTTTGTCTCTCATTTCTTCTGCTCCCTTGGAAAGGCCCTCGACATCTGGCTTCACTTCACCTCCAGTTACCATCTGGAAGGTGACAGTCAGACAGAGCGAATGAACCAAACCCTGGAACAATACCTTCAGATCTATTGCAACTACCAGCAAGATAACTGGTCCAAACTCCTGCCCCTTGCGGAGTTCACATACAACAACACTCCGAACGCTTCCACAGGTGTTTCTCCATTCTTCGCCAACAAGAGCTACCACCCCAACATCACTGTCCATCCTGAACAAGACCTGACCTCTGCCCAAGCCCGAGAGTACTCTGTAGATCTTGACTCTCTCCATGAATTCCTCTGACAGGAGTTAGCTGCCACCCAGGAATGATACCAAGGACCCATGGATGCCAAGTGAACTCTGGCACCGGACTTCAAAGTCAGTGACCAGGTTTTTGTCAAGGCTAAGTACTTCCGCTCTACATGGCCATCTAAGAAACTCTCTGAAAAGAATCTAGGACCATATCCCATCATAGCTCAAGCTGGCTCCCTGTCTTTCATACTCTGGCTTCCAGAAAGCATGAAGTCCATTCATCTGGTCTTTCATGTCTCTCAACTGGAACCTGCTACTCCTAACACCATTCCCAATTGCACCCAATCCCCTCCGCCTCCAGTCGAAGTCAATGGAGAACCAGAGTACGAAATCTCCGAAATCCTTGACTCCAAAATAGATCGTAGACAAAGAAACTGCAAACTGTTGTATCTGGTCAAACAGTCCAGCTATGAAGGAACTGACAAAGAAACATCCTGGCTCCTTGCCACTGAGCTTGGTCACACCTCAGAACTTGTTGAAGAATTCCATCTCCGGTATCTGGAGAAGCCCAGACCTCACACTGCTTGATCCGATCAACACTGTACATTTCTCATCAATGAAAACAGATGGCCAGACTATACTACGCTATGTCTGGTCCTCAACTCTGAACTCTGGCAGCCCTCCCACTGCCTTGTCCTCCAGGCCTGCCAACTCCTCTGCTACCTTCTCTGCTTCTCCTTCCTCCAGCTCCCCTTCACTCTCCGATTCCTCCCTCCCATACACTTCCTCCACCTTCAGGAAGATGAGCTCCTCCAGAAGCCCATTTTGCTTCTTCACAGTGTCCTGGAGTTCCTGGACTGCCCCCACAATCAACTGGGTGCACTGCATCCAGTTGTTCACTTCCTCTTCTTTCTCCGTCCCCTCCAACCTTGCCTTCTTTCACAGCCACTCTGAGCCCTCCACCTTCTTCTTCCTCTTCCTCTCTGCCCTTTCT
>JBBPKF010000017.1:12223-27720 GCA_038089175.1 Binderoboletus segoi | reverse complement strand
TGCCGCAGCTATGAACCCCCCTCTGAGTGTTGCACCAGACCCAACCGGATTGGCGCCATCAAGGTGGGCAGCAATACGGTAGCATGTCACTGCACGCTCCGTATCACCCAAAGCATGTGCAAGATGTGCGTAAAGAAGAGAAATCCGAGCGGCGTAAGCAGGGAAGAAGTCGTGGGTGCGAGTGTGGGCGATCAGATTGGCGAGATGCTAACAGGAACATCCAAGTCGTGTACCTGTATAATAGGAATAGAATCAACTCACGCTCTCGGCAGCTTCGAAGTCACTCCTTTGGATCGATACCTAGTGGATGTGTGTGTGAAAACAGGGATCAACTTCATGGTGATGAGGCTCACAGTGACAAGTTCGCACAGCAAATCTGCCTCAATTCTGAGGACGTGTCGTTCGACAGCAGTTACGTCACCACAGGACGCCCACAGTGGGACTGTAGGAACGGGTGGCTAGTAACCGGGTTGCCTGGTAATCCAGAACAGGAATGAACGTTACCGTTTACTCTGATAGAACCCTCTTTACCAAGCCGACCTTCCCTACACTGCGCCAATCCAAACTCTCCAAACACTCGTTTCTTAGGGCGGCGAGACACTGGATCCCGTTTAGCGACGGCAGAAATAAGAAAGGTGAGTAAAAAGAGGATATGTGGGTGGGTCGTTTGTAGAAAGATAGAATCTTGTCCTGGAAGGGGGATCTAAGGGTGGAGTCAGTGCGGGTAGTTGGGATAGGGGCGATGAAGAGGTGGCGTACTTCGACCAGCCCATCCGAGTTAGCACCCCCGACAAGCACGCCACTGTCCATGAGAGAATGTAGGGCGGTTAATCGAGCGTCTGCAGCGCGCGCACGCCCTGCGTGTGTATGAAAAATAACACCTAGAATGAGAAGATGTGCGGTGAGCGTGAGCGTAAGAGGATCCATGGCCTTTGGACCAGGGACGAACGACCCTTCTTTTGCAGGGGAGGGTGTAGGTATATCATGTGATTGCGATTGTGATTGTGAGGAATCACTACTGTGTACTTCCTGTGTCGATATTGAATACGATCTCATTAAGGCCGCCGCAGTGTCTTGTTTTGCCTTTTCGACCTCTAGTCTTTTCACGGGTTGTTCCTCCCCTTTGTTGAAGACCAGCCGCATGGCCATTTCGGCAGCCGAGAGGGCATCACCGATCAAGTCCCATAAGGCAGCATTCACCAAGACCCTAACGCGCAGAACCGCTGCCAAATCCTCAATGGGCGAGTGACCATTCTGAACAGCAAGGCTAGATAGCGTGGAGATAGCCGTGAGGGCAGCTTGCAGTTCGGGAGCTGAGGAGGCAGTAGAGTTCGGTGGACCTTCGGCAGGTGTCGCCGACGTCAGATGCGTGATGAGGGCCAAGTGGGCGATGTATATAATGGAAGGAGGGTCAGAAGACATGAATGACGCTATGAGCCTTCGTAGCAATGCACGTGCGTATTTCGTATTATTGCTTTGAAACGCAAACTGCGCGTTGAGGAGCGACAAGTGATGACGGAGCGAACGAAGGGAAGGATTCTGTGGAGTGTTCGTCAACGGACCTGGATATATGCACGATGTTTGTACCTTCTGTGCTATGAGAAGCTTAAATTATAAATTCTCTCAACTTGTGCGTGAGGTAGAAAACGAGATTCGACGTACCCCTTTTCCGATCGCCTTCTCTACCTTGTAGAATAGAGGGTATGAGCACGAAATAGCATTAATACCATTTCGTGCGATGCTTACTTCAATTTCCATTCCATTCGCCCAAGCATGCTCTCCGCTTGTAAAACTGCTGTTGATGACCCGCAGTCCTACCTCAGCTAGTCCAGTCCAAGCCCGACACTCCACGTCCGGAGTGAGTGTCCTCATCTCAAGACACGTCCTGAACGCCCTCAAGGATAAAAAGAGCGACAGTGGATAGTGTTCGTGGCTGGGAGGAAGGGCTAACAGTGCTGGGAGTGCGAGGAGAAGCACCGGAGGAGGCAGGGGTCGGAACGTCGAGAGAGGCTGGGACACCGTTGACGATGGAAGCGGGGGGGCGTATTGAACTTCCGCGATATCTGCGATGTGGTCTGTGCGCTGTCTTTTTTGTGGCCGATAGTTGAGGTCGTCCATCGCGAAGAGGGTCAAGATACGGTTGGCGGCGTGACGCGTATGTCACGCGTAAATGGGTCTGTGACAGGTCGCGTCGGAGTGTGTCGAAAAGACTTTCCGAGCTGGTCAGCAGCACTGAGGTCCATTCTATGATTCGTCACTCATCCGGTGTATGCCACATGCAATTAGTACTCCGTGACAGCTCAGTAAGGTCTGTTGACAACGCGGTGTTTCACTGTTTTCCATCCCATTTGCAGTTCTGCGCAAAGGCGGGCCTCTGGTGCCATCCATCGTGTGAACTAGGCTCCAAGCCGAGCGTGTATTTGCGATGAGAAGAGGTGCGTATTTTGAATTGCTCACACCTGTCAATGAGGTAGATACATGTACAGCATGCCACCAGGCGGCACCTGGTGTCGGGTGCATATCAACGGACATTCAAAGACCACTGGGAAGACACCTGGAATCGACGGCACTCCATGATGCTTTGAGTAACATCGATCCTCGACCCTCGATGCGAGCGGGCCACTGTAAATGTGCGGGTCGACGACCAACAGTCCTCACTCCTGGCACTAGTTTGGTCCCATCAAATGTAGACCACAACGTCCGCGATCAGTTTTTGCAATTGACACACGAAGATTGGTCCATGTCGCTACAAATGGATTCCGATCAGACAACAAGTAACGTTGGTGATAATCGAATGAACACCGCAAATGAGTTGCAAATCCAAGAGAGCTACTAGATCTAGGTAAGTTAGGACATGTATGGAACCGGCCTGGGTAAATAGATCAGCAACACGATGTATGGTCCTCAATGGATCATCAGTTGGGAGAGAATTCGAATGTGAACGGCAATGCAATTCAAAGAGGTCGATTTTGCTCTAGGGCATCCATGGCCCCATGCGTCTTAAGATGCAACGCGTTCTGTGTTGCTGTCTCAGGAGTGGGCCATGCACGATCGACTGAGGGAACGCACTTCGAGACTGTATTTGCCTTTGCGCCCAGCAGCATTGACTTCGAGTGGTTTCCCACTCAGTATCATTTCAAACTGGGCCTTGGCGCCTTCTTTGTCCCCGAAACGCGCGAGGAGACGTCCATACTCGAAATCTGCCCATGCACTGAGTCCACCTGACGGCACAGATGTAAAGGTAAAGTGAAAGACCCACGAGCGTAGTAAACGATATAATGGTCTAGCTCTATTCTCGGTCCCTTCTCAAACACCTCTTCAAATGCAAGCCTGGCCTTGTGTTGAGCTTCTGCGACAGAAACACACGACGTTTCGTCAGGGTCCAGCTCAACGTCGGGATCCTAAAGATAGAGCCTATCAGTTTCACAAAACAGACTACGGAAACGAAACGGATCCGCTCGATGGTCGACAGGATAAGTAGACGTACTGGGTAAGCTACGAAGCGCCAGCAGACGCCCTCCAAGAATCGCGCCAGGCACAAATCATCCCAGTACCCCTCCCTCCTCTCGGCCTTATTCCTGTGATTCTTATCGATCGTCTTCTTGTTCTTTGACCCATTCGGAATTGCGCTTCCATTGACACTGCTCGTCTCCAGCGTACCCAGTTCCTCGAGTGCTTGACAAACATGAGGAATCATACGCTCAAGTACGACCCGGCGGGGAGCATGAGCAATGGCGGAAAACACGTAAGCGAGCTCGAGAGCCGGTAGGATGAGTCGGTTCCCTTGAGCCAAGTACTTGCGTGCTTTGCGGGCTGCGAATTTCTGTCGAGTAGAGCCATTGATGCATAACAGGCAGGCAAGAGATCAGTGAACCGACTCCAGAAAAGGTTTCAGGTCCTACCTCAAGGGGTATACTCTTGCCAGCGATTCGTTGTCTAAGTCCGGATACTTTCTCCATCAGCTTCGCAGCGCCGCCATGATCACCAACGGTTACGAGACAAGCCCCTTCCCCATACGCGTACGTTGCTTTGGACCACTATTCACAGGGTCCGCTAAGTCCACAGGCACGCAGGTGGTAAAATTAGACTTGCCGTTGCCTCTCCCAGCAGGCGATTCCACCACTCTTTGCTGGCATCGATCCTCCACAGTGCTAAATTGGCAACAGCACTCTCCCACCAGCTAATATGCTGTAGACTACGGTATTGTGTTTGCGCTTGCACAGCTCGAGTATAGTATTCGAGAGCGCATTGAGGTCGGGAACGCATGAGCGCAAGGCGACCAGCGCCGAAGAGGAAAAATACCCCTGGCATGGGAGTTAGCAATTTCATAACAGCTTACAGGAGTAATGGATGCACCATTGGGGTAAGTCTTCAGGTTCCATTCTACGATCCTTCGGGCCATGGTCATGTCAACACCCTCGAAAGTGTACGAGGACAGCACAAGATGAAATATAAGTAAAACCATGTCACAAATCGCACGGCGGACGCCTTCACACCCTAGGTCATTGTTAGCCTCTTTGGATGATAGGACAAGGGTTAGGCAACTTGTGACCTGCCTTGAGGGGTAACACTCCTCTCACTAGCGGCGTCCCAACCACCTGCACGATTCAACATTCTCAAGGCCTCCTTGCGGTCACCTCGATAGCCAAATAACTCGGCGATCGCCAAGAGCCGCCCAGGCATCAGGGACAAGATGAGGTGGGACATACCAACACCTAGATACACACCGGTACGGAAATGTATGTCAATGGATGGATCCTCAAGCGGTCTATTGGATGCATTAGCATCCGCATGGGCGGCAGCATACGTAGCGTCAACTGCTTCGAGCCATCGCCCAAGTTGCCGATAGATTGATATAGTAGTACGCATGTTCAGTCTGGAGCAGACGGTTTTGGTACCTAATTGCTACACCTGAAATAAGGGAACGCTCACATTTCCTTGACAAATGCAAGCCAGTCCCCGGAGTACACGATGCCAAGTAAACTCTATCAGTGGTTGCATTAGTGCCTGTGTGGTAAGCGGGATGACATGGATACCTTTTCATACAAACTCTCAGCATACACAAGTTCTGCGTGCCTCTCAACCGGTGTCATTTGTGTAATCCATTCTATGCCCGAATTGCTCATCCCGGGTACGATATAACTAGCAAGGCGGCCTGCCAACGATGGCGCAGGCTTACGATGTGCAGAGGCGACGGCGTTGCCATGTCTTGTGTGATTTATCGCGGAAAGTAGGTCCTGAACGCAAGAACGAGTTACCACCCACGGCCGTTGGGTGGTTTGACATAGCACGTACCCTGTCTTCGTATGACATAAGACCTTTAACGCACTGAATGAGCCCGTAACCAGTGGCGAAGTACAACCTCTCCCTGAAAATCTCTTAGGTACAGGCTCTGAGAGTACCTGTTGTAGCGACGCACTTGTTTGGGTCCACACGATTGCAGTAATCCTCGGACTCAATCATTCGGGAGTGAAGGAACTCATGGAGTGCCCAGTGAATTCCCGGGAGGTCGTCCAAAGCTTGCGTAGAGTCGTACTCCTCCGGAACAACTGGCGGTGGGTGGTTCATTGTTGTTGGCAACGAATAGCCTGCTGCGGATGTTGAGTGCTGTGGTGTGTATGTCATTCGAACGTTTCGCACAGTTTCTGAGTCGCAGCCGCGGTTTGATGTCTGCGTGATAGGTCGGCGGGCGCGGGGAGCTGACAGAGACGACGAGTAAGTTATGAAGTCAAAGTTGTTATCTGGACGGGGCGGTCTTAGAACTCATTCGAGCCAAGTAGACCGCTCATTGACATCGTGATGACCAACATCCATTCTCGTCATCGTCACGGCGTCGGTTGCTCCCGCCGGTTCTCCATTTCCATTACCCCCCTATCCATATCGAACCGGTCGTCTTTACGACCTTCTTCAAACGGCCATAGCACTACCAACAGCACATTCGAAGCAGGTGTCCGTTCCAAATTGCGCCACACAGGATTCCCGGACTACTGGTATGAGGATACAACGGTTACTAATTTTGTACATCGTTTCCCTACTGGGATAACCTACTGCGACCAATGCCGCCCGTGGACCACAGTCATATATGAGTGGCCCTCGTGGCTTGGGAAGAGCGGATCTGACCTTGCTTTCTCCCCGCAGGATGACACACCTACTTTCCGATTTCTGGCATCGAAGGATCTGGTGTGGCAAACGACCAGCAGATCAGGTAATCTTCAATCGGCGGCCTCTACAGAGCCTACACCGTGACACGCCAATTATCTTTCTTCCGGTGGCCCCGCGCGGCTGCCTTCCTCCCAAACTACTGACCTTTAATTTGTTCCCTCCTGAGGAGAAACTTCCATCCAACTCCTCAAAAAAGGATTGATAACCCAGGGCGAGTTACTGAAAGCGGTGTCAAGGTAAAGCCTCGATATGTTCTTATTCCGAACGCGGTCCCCAATGTGCGGCGCCCAGGTCGGTCGCATTTATATCCATGCGACGGCGTTACCGACAGAGCACTAACACTAATTCGCGATGTGTTGGTCTTTGTCCAACGAAACTGCCTCAGATGGTGACGCGCTGTCGTCATTTGGCTACATTGCGTTGCGGCACCCCATTTTTCAATCGGCTGGTCAACTTGAACAGTGCCATATTTCGCATTTCATCGCTCCACTTCGTCCACCTGATTGCATCGCTTTTAGATGGGCTAGATGGCATGTGGTCATCCATACTGTGACAAAAATACCATGCAAGTGATGCACACAGGAAGAAGTCCGAACGGCAATGGCCTATGCAACATAATGCCTACTCCTCCCATGTTTTAGTCGCTTGTCAGTATATGTCAATCAGAGCGGGTTCCTCCGTCGTCAGAGGAAGCGAGACACCGAATGTTGAGTAAAGTGCAGGCACGCATCTGGTCCGTGACTAACCAATAGTATCATGTCTATTGGTGGCCCTTGTGACTCACGTGCTAGGTAGCCTGTCGCGTGACTGTTTCCCGGTCCTTGACGTTAGGAGCTTCAATGTATCCCTGCATGGCCCAGGCCCTGTCTTCTTTGCGGCAAAACACTTTTTTTATCCTTTATATGTACATAATCAGACTTGCATCCTGCTTTAAATCCGGCGACAAGGAGCCCCAGCGGATTTTGAGTTTGACTTTTAACGGCCGCCGAAGTATACGCAAGCGACGGTGCCTTTCGTAGATCGCAAACCACTGAAACGTGGAGGGCCGGAGCAGCGCGAGGTAAGTGCCTCTCATGGGCCTCTAGCACAGGGTATCGATTTGACGGATGATGAATTAAAATACATGCATATGTTCCCTAACGCTCTGGGTCAGGGGTTCCCGGCAATCATACTCCCCTGTCTCGGAATGGAACGGTGTTGTTCCGTCCCGTTCCGCCAACGTTGTTCGTCTTCGTCCCGACGGGCGGGCATGGATGATGGGAAATTCACGTTCAACGAGCCTGATAAATTGTTTTCTCCGAATCAAACATGCATCCTTACCTGCATTTCTGAACCAAGGAATACGGAAGGCACGCTGCGTAAATTTGAAAGATGCTATTTATAGATCGCATTAACTATCACTTGGACAACCACGCGCGATGAGTAGCGAAGGTTGCCGGACACACTGCCTTCGTGGAGGGGTTGTGGGAACAAAGCTGAGGATGGAATTTTACCCTGGCGAGCCCAGGTGCACGCCACTCTGAGGATGGGAACCAAAATTATTTCTGGAGACAGTTCGTGATGAGCAGCGAGAAGTTCGATGAATGGCGCGAGAATTGCCATGTAGAATGCGTCGCGTGATTTCTTGGCATCCTGGGGCTGCGTGGATATGATCGACCGTTTACCCGGGGTGTCGCACATGTCAGAGGGTGGCCTCCATGTCTCTAAGCAATCAAATGTCAATTTTATGGAGAACTGTGAGGGTGAGCGCGTTTGTGTGGATGATCGGTTAAGGGGATATAAATGGTATAGTTACACAAAATGCTGGTATCTAGAGCCTCTAGCAGATATACAATATGACGAGAGATGCAGTCTGCAACAGCAGCGATTAGTCGATATCCTTGTCCCTGTCTCCTTGATGTGCCCGGGCATTCACAGCGCTAAGATAGGTATCTGTCCAACATAGTGAGACAACTTTTCCTCAGCTTTCTAAAAACTTACTCCAAAACAAGCTAACAACACTAACGACCCCAAAACGGAGATGATGAGGCACGATTGCAAAATTAACGACTTGCGTCGGAATGAAGACGCCCCTGGAACAGATGAGACGGGGTGGTCAGATAAGTAGTGGTCGAGTGCCTTACCAGTTGCGGATCAATGTCGACTGGTAGTTCTGGAGGCGACGTGAGGGACGCAAGATAGGCAGAGGTATAGCTTACCTCACTGATACGCTCCATGGCACCAGACACGCCTTTACCTTCCATGATGCTCATTGTACCAAAGAAAAATCCCACAGCAACTACACGATCAGGGTGAATACGTGCTACAACTTTGTGAAGGTAATGGGGTATACTCGGAGTTAACAGAGCCTGGTCAAGCCATACCTGATCCCGTATGTGTTAGCTCTCGGAAGGAAGACGACGTCAAGCAGCCCGCACACGATAGATCACGCCCCTCGTCGGACTTGCGAACTTGATACGATTAAGAAGCTGGTACCATTTAGTGAGCGCGGGACCGAAGAGAGCACCTATTGAGAAGGTCAGTATCAATAGCCACCACCAGGGCAATAGTCGGGTTGTCACCTCCGTAAAAGGTCAGCCGAGCAGTTCGCATGAGCTATGTTTATTGGTGTCAAGCCCATCCGAGCCTGAGTCATGGCAATTAAAAACGCACATCATGGTTTTTTCCTTGACGCTCCATAGCTTGCTGCGCAATGATATCGCCCGCACCGAATAGAAAAGCCGCAGTTGCGGACTGCGCAATCATGGGCCGTTGAATTAAAGCCGCACTACAAGTGAATGCCAATGAGTAAATAGCAATGCGGTAGCGAGAACATTCGACATACTTGTACATCCGAAAGAAAGAAGCCATTATAGCGCGCTTCTTGCGAATGATTGGTACGACTCTCCTAGCCCGTGCCACAGCCAGTAGCAACCAGTCGGTGTAGGCTGTTGGGTTATTTGGAGTGTACTCAAACCATATAACGTAAGAATCGGCAACAGCCTGACATGGCCACCTCCGAGTCGGTCGGACAACTGGTAACTATTCTCGCGAGTGACTACACCGACTAGGGACTTATAATGGAAGTGACAAGTATGCCTCGAAATACAGGTATGCAGAGAACCACGAGGTAATTATAGTTCAGAATGACATGTAGGTGTTGCCATTTGGGCCCGGTTGAAGAAGAATGGACCCACCCAGCTGGCGTCCGAAGGTCCGCCAGGTAAGTGCTGTTGGTGGAGTCGACCGCCCTATGTGATAGCTCGAGGAATGTGCCGAAATGTGCGTAGAGCCTCCGCTGCCATCAATATTGGAAAAGGAGAGAGTATTGTCACTCATGAGATCATTGCGCTGGCTTTAGCTAGGATGCCCATTTCCCCATCCCCACGAGTCCATGGCAAGTGCTATCCTTGAACCCGACTTTTCGAGAAGCGTTCGTCGACGAGGTAGTACGGTCGTTCGACGCACGTGGTCTCAACATCGCCATAAGGCAAAGACACGCGTTTAGATTCTCACTAAGGTCTGATATCCCCGCACCACAGGGACCTTTGTTTGACATCACCGACTGTGCGCAGCACAACGGTGGCTTTGACGCGAGTAAGCAAGCCTGCAATGCTTTCTTCAGCATTTTCCGTGCACGATACCGCAACCATGTTCAAGCGAATCAACACGTGAGTGTGCTACCAGTCAGCCCGCCACGTCGCTCACCCGGCTTGATACGCGCCAATCGGCAAATGTATGCTCACAGGTTCATGGAGCCTCTTGGGAGCCAGGCGCATCAAATGCAACATCTACGATTATCCTGCAACCATGAAACTTGTCGCTGATCAACATGTGAGAGTAACAGACCCGATACTCCAATTTTCGTCGGTTGTCAATGCATAGGCAAACGCCTGGGAGCATTTGGCTATCCGAGGAAAATATCGGGAAGAGTGATACCATCCGAGGATTTCACACAGACGTGCCTTGGAACCGTTGTATTGAACCCTTATCCGGTGGCAGCACATGTTTTCCTAGGGTAAGTTGGGGTGACAACGAGAAGCAGTCCGATCGAACGTTTGCAATATGAGGTTTTGTGGTATCTTACACCGGAGCAGACTTCCATACATACAATGCATCGCGTTAGCTTAGTCAAATCCGAGAGGGCGATAGAGGGGATGACCTTTTTGATCGTATCTATCCGCATGAACGACTCCGAGTCAGGTGGATGTACTATGTGAATGATTCTGTTTGTGGACCGCGATTTTAACCGAATATGTAGTATGGTCTACTTCAATGTGTGAACTTAAGAGATGTGGACACTCAGGCATATGATTGTCGGGAGTAGAATCGCCGAACTTGGAGCATACACTTTGGCATCAACTCCGACGTTCCGGAATCACCCGGTTCATCGCGACCAAGGGGATGGGAACTTAGATACCCGCTATGCGTCGCTGCCCGAGTACTCAGACACTGACGGACGGCTACGTGAAATCTACCTCTCCAGCACTAATCCAGCTCCGCTGATAGTTGACCTCCTGTAGGGAGACCGGACTACAGTCGACCTGGTGGAAGGAGGCAATCGTGCCCTCTGCAGCATGCATTGCACTTAGGCTGCAAACTGAGGTCACCAGGCTTTCTCAGGGCCGGGATCCGGTGTTGACTTGGTGCTATGTATACTCCCCAGTTTTCGACCCCCATCTGTCCCTCCGGGACTCGGGAGGTATGCTCTCGGTGTCTACTAAAACTGGCCTGTTCGTGGATAATTGCTACTCAATTACAGCAAAAGGGGATGGAAACCGTGAGATTGTATGGGAAAGAAGCTCGACTGGAGATAGACGGGAACGACGTCGAAAATTTCGGAGCTGTTTCTTTCAACCGTGCCGCAGAACGTCTGTCCGAATCAGGTACAAGCGGATGCAGTCGTCATGGCGGAGTCAACACACCTTGGAAAACGATGACCAAACTTGACATTTGCTTTTTGGCGTCATGGAGTCTCGATGTCAGAGTCTTGACATAGATGGTCGAAACATCACATCCCTGGAAATTGGCGCACAACCTACTAATAGTCACATGTTTTTTAATCCCCCTGGAGGCACAGAAGCAGGATCGTCCACAAAGTGGTGGCCTGTGAACTGACAAGCCTAAAGTGTATGGACGACCGATAGTTCCGCGATGATTTTTCTTCACTCACACCCATCCTCAGGAATTTCGCGAGATAGTCGGCATCTATACCGCTAACTGGGTATGGTGCATCTACCCAGTCCAGTGCCTGGCGTAAATCTGCCAGTATACCGTGTTGACAGTTGTCCGTTCATGCATGTGAACTTCGAAGGATTTCGCTTGCATCTGTGCGAGTAAATTCTCTCCACCCGAATTGGTCACTGGCATGCACCGCTGAGCTGGAAGATGAATATAAAGCTTTGGGGGATGGAACTCATCAAGCTAGCCCCATTTCCCTCTCTGCGGCACCGTCTTCCCCCCCTTTTCTGGTAGCTTATCGCGATGTCCGCCAACTCGGTCGAGAAGGAAGCTAGGGATAACTACTATGTGCAGACAATCAACATGGACCATGCGCCTGCACCTCCGCCACAGATGGCACCCTTCCAGAGGACGTATGCCAACCCTGTGCGTGTTTTTTTTTACCGAGTGAGCATGAGTGACTAGTTATTAAATGACTGGTCGCACAGGCACCTCTTGGTATGCTTGCCTACGGGACGGTCATCTTGTGCTCGTCCATCCTGACTCTCAACGCTGGAAATGTCCATATACCCAACTTGGTCCTGGTCTTCGCAACATTGTATGTATTTCTTGGCACATTCGATTTTTATCGACCTCTCACTCCTTATCAGCTACGGGGGTATCTCACAAACGCTCGTCGGCATGTGGGAAATGTTCCTTGGGTAAGTGTCCTTCGAGATGACCGCGGAGGATTCATCTAACCTTCGTCAACCAGGAACACCTTCAGCGCGTAAGTCAAACGTCTGGTAAATGATCTGGGAGCATGCACAGTAACTCGCTGCCAGAACGGTCTTCACTACCTATGGTGGCTTCAACTTCAGCTATGGGGCCATGTATCTGCCACAGATCGGTATTGCGTGAGTATCTATGATGTATTTAGACTTCATGTTCAAAGGTCGTTGACGATGATCACAGTGCGGCATACAGCGTAAACGGTGTCCCAACCCAAGAGTTTTACAACGCAGTCGGTATCTATCTGGGCATCTGGGCGTAAGTATGCCTTGTATCACCGGAGAAAACTACTCACCACTGGCATCGCAGTCTGATTACCTTGCTCTTCGCGTAAGCTTTAACGGTCGCAAGGTCTGTAACTCTGTTTAAACATTGTTGTGTTTATAGCATCGGAGCCCTGCGTACCACACTTCCCATCGTTTGCACGCTCGGTTTTACAGTTGTTTCTCTCACTCTCCTCTCTGCCAACGCTTTTACTGGTAAGGGTTCAGAGTTCGAGGGGGATGAAGCTGATTCGACGGTTCCAAAACCAAATAACAGGCAACCCACTCCTTGCAAAGGCTGGTGGTGCATTCGGCATCATTGCTGCGTTCGGCGCATACTATGGCACAATGTCGATGTTTTGGACCCAGACCACGACCTTTTCGTTCATTCGTCTCCCGGTCCTTCCCACGGCACCTTCGAACGTGTAAGAGAAAAAGCACGAGTCTCGCCGATTATTTCAATTACACCTTTACCAATTTGTTCCGACCCTATTGTTTCTCATCGAAAGGTTCGATATTTCATCTGCAGTAGTTGCCCGTTCATGGCCTTTCTGCCCCCCTGGCCGAAGGATAGAATGCGATGGGGTTGCGTAACCCGTAGGTAAATTTTAAATTCATGGCTCTTACACGTGTACTGGAGGTGAGAACGACTGGGAGTACTTTACGAATGATATGTATAGCATTGCCGCGAGCTCGGCGCAGGAATGATAATACCATGTCTGTGGTTCAAGTCTCGTCTGTGCAAAGATTCTACAGTTGTTCCAGACCCGCGTGCATAGGAATAAGAACATACAGTTGAAGTCCTCATAATGCATGATTTCATGATGCATCATTCTGTTTTCGCATCGGCTTTGCTCACTTCCCGAGTTCGTTAGCAGTGAAATTGCATATTACATGATGCATACTGATTTTGAGGGGAGTATACATTATGAGCACGTTGGAGATATGGATAGGTAGAGCATTTTTGCCTATTATTAGACTAGAAATTACCCAAGGAATGGAGAAAATGCAAGGAAGTTGGCAGTGCAGTTCCAGCTCGATCATGTACTGTTACCAATTCGCTGTACATCATAGTATTTATCAGGCTGACAGTGTAATGTCTGGCATGGTTCCAGACTACTGTATCACTGGTCTGCTACATCATACCATTCCATTGAGTATGGATATGTCATGCACTAGCTACAGCCCGAGCATAAATAGTGGTCTGCCCTACTTATATACCCCATCTTCATTTTCCCCTTCAAAAATGTATGTTTATCATATTCTGCCTCATCCGAGTGTTTCCCCTCATGGATTATAATTCTAGTCAATTCATACAGATATGATGCCTGCTAAGCATGGCACTCCAGAGTGAAAACAGAAGCCCTGTGCTCATCATGCTCCATATAAACCCCACCAACCTAAATTGGTGCAAGATAAGAATGCATCTCAGCTGCTGGGAACATCCGTGCCTGGCATGCAATGGACTAAGTGGTCCAATCTTCAGCTTCATGACTGGGCAACAGTGTTTGATTTCATTGACAAGCACCCTGGCATGTCTCAAGATGATGTTGTTAAGCATTTTAAGACACTCCCAGGATTTCAGGCACTTGTTTTTGACCAGTCAACACTGTCCCAGAATCTCAAGAACTGTGCAACACTTGAGGCATGTGCCCAGGACTATTTGAATGCACTGTCATCAAAGCATGTTTGTGTTGTGACAAGTCCTGTTGTTGATTGTGCACTCTTTTTTTGGGTCAAGCATATGGAGAAGAAGGGTGAGCATGTTACAGGTGCTATGCTTGTTGTCAAACAAGCAAAATTTGAAGAGAAGTTCAATATTCCAGATGATGAGCAGTTGAAGGGTGATGGCTGGCTTGCAAGCTTCAAATGAGAATATGGCATAAAGGAATTCCAAAGGCATGGTGAAGCAGGATCTGCAGATATTAGTGCTGCTGATGCTGAGAGAGCTCACATCAAGATTATTCTTGCCAACTATGCTTCATGAGACAGGTTCAACTTTGATGAGACAAGTTTTTTTCCTCTATATGTTAACACATCATTTGAGTAGCAATTTAATTCATGATTATAATAGGGCTCCACCAGATCATGGACTTTCAACACAACAAATGAGTGGAAAGAAAAAAGACAAATTTTGCATCACCATTGGACTTGCATGCAATGCAGATGGGAGTGAGAAACTTCCCTTGCTTTTTATTGGAAAGTCTGCAAAGCCTCAATGCTTCAAAGGACATACATCAAAGTCACTTGGATTCAATTACCATAACAATTAAAAGGCTTGGATGATAGCAGTAATATTTGAAGAGTATGATTTTTATATGCACAAAGAATTGTTGTACTAATCTATCTATCCTACAGGTGGCTCAAGTCCATGGATCTTGAAATGTGATCACAAAATAGACACATCTGTTTGCTTGTTGACAACTTTTCTGGGCACTATATTGACTATCAGCCACACAACATCCACCTTGAGTTTCTTTGCACCAAACCTCACCTCACATGTTCAGCCTTGTGATTCAGGCATTATCTGCACAACAAAAGCACTTTACCACAAGGCTTTCTGTTTTTGTGTGGTTGAACTGGATGAAGCAGTAACACATGACATCTATAGAATGGACTTACTTGAGGCAATGCACATGGTTATGGAGGCTTGAAACTCAGTCAAAGCATCCACAATCATGAATTGTTGGGTCATACACAGATCCAGCCAGAAACAACAGCTATCACAGAGAGCACTACTGAGGAATCAAGAACAGTCCCAGACATGCATACAAATCCAATGAAGGATCCAAGGGCCTGGAAGGTGGTCTACCAGTCTGCAACATCAGAAATGAGCTTGCCAGACATTGAGAATCAGCTGAAAAAAACTCTAGGCTCACATTATATCCCCAACCAGTGGTTTCATATCTTAAAGATTGTAATGGATGCTGAGAACAACACTGTGGTGTTACAAATTTCTCTCTTTCTTCTCACTGTCACCTTGGAAGTCTGATATTACTTCTTTTATTCTTTCACAGACTGTCTGCTTCAGCACATACTATGAGGAGCTACATGTATGTTCATACTCTTTCTTACTCTTCATTTACTTCTTCTTCTCTATCTTCTTGAATATGGACACTATCCTCCTTACTGAGTCTGCAC
>JBBPKF010000016.1:12413-27834 GCA_038089175.1 Binderoboletus segoi | reverse complement strand
CACCTTACGCCTACTTCTCTTGTGTTTCATCTACGAATACGGACACTTCCCCGCATGACTCGGGCTTAGCTGCTTTCCGGATACCGGTTTCTATTATATTCTTCATCCTTCCAAATCTCGGTAATCCGCAGCGTCTTTAGTCATTCTTTTTACTTCATATTCCGACTTCTCCGATGTTCCATCCTGTTCTTTACGCCGGCCCTTATCTCTCTCTCGTCTCTGTACTTAAGTTGCTACAGCGCACAGTGTTAGGCATTCTGTTCTTTTTGTATCCACCTGCAATCAGAGCAGTCTCTTTCTTAGGCTTCGTCACCCTAAGTTAGTTATCTCAACCTTGTGGTGCTAGCCGTCTCTAGCAGCTGTGTCCTCGAGTGTTGCCCAGCCGCGACACCGCCATCGTACTCAATCGAACGGTATCAAGTCTGTCAAGGTCGCCGAGCCCGTAGACGCGTAATTCCTACGTCACGCTCGTTCGCTCTGGTATAGGGTGCTCTTTCACCTTGAGCGTCGTCCAGCCGTTAGCTGTGGAAACGCAAGTCTTTGCTTGCAGCGTAACAAGGAGCAGGGCGATAACATCATGGAACATGATAGGAGATAGGCCATCAATGATGTTGGCTAGTCTGGCATTGTCGAGCATGTCCAGTAGACTCTGGATTGCTTCTACAAGGGCCTGCCCTGTGAGTCTGATGCAGGAGGCGTTGACAAAGGGGTGATTGTAGTGAAAGAATTTCTAGTAATGCAAAGTAAATGATAAGTGCGAACTAATGAGGGAAGAGTATTGGAACAGATGTAAAAATTGTCATGCTCTGCAAGGAATAAGAGTCCAGGGTCCTCTAGTGTTGCCATGTAGACATGTCATCTTTGGATGAGCGGGAGGCAATGTACGTGAAGGGAAATACAGTCAGATAAGGTGAGGGGATAGCCCAATCCTTGGGCAGCAGCTTGCACTACTTCTTTATATGTCAAAGGGCTTACATCCAGAGGAGCAGGGTGGTATGCTTCTCTATCTGACAAAGGAGGGGTAACTTGATGGTTGCAGATGCAGAGGGCTGATTCGTGAGTGGATGAGGACAGGGATAATGTGGGGGATGAGTGTTGAGACATTAGGTTTCATTCATAATGATATTCTTCATCAAAGGGGATGTTGGGACAGGGGGTGTTGAAGTGAGGGTTATAGTGTAGTAGTTCTCTTTCGCAGTCTAGTTGGATTTCTCTGTGGAGGGCTTCATTGAAGAAACATTGGGTGAAGCGAGACATGGGGTCTAGAGAGAGTGATGGTATTTGTATGCCTTTAGAAGACTTGAGGCTCTGCTCAAATTTCCTTCAGGTTCCCAAGTATCCTCAGCCAACAAATATCCTTTTCATCGGATGAGATAGTGGCGTCATCGGGCAAAACCACAATGACTCATGATAGCTTCAATTTTGTATTGTTCCTCACCTTTGATTTCTTCTGACAGAGGTGATAGAAAGGCTGTTCTGAATTCATGTGTGCTGTGGAACTCAGATAGGAGAGAAGTGTGGAACACTGGGTGGATTTTCCATATCACAGGGAGCTTTAGGTGATATGCCCACAGCGATATTACCTTAGCGATTGGAAATGGACTGTACTGCCTTTGTGACAGTTTGGGGTTACATCCAGGAAATTGAGAGTTCTTGGCTTCTAACCACACCTTATCCCCAGCTTTCCAGGCAGAAAGTTGGTGTTAGAGGCAATTTTTCATGATAAGGGCAGCCTTCTCGTGGGCTGCTAGTGCCTTGGTTTGTGCATTGGCCAGGTTTTCCAACCTGTTTTCCATGGAGGGGATGAATGATTTACTAATGGAGGGGTACATTCTGGGTTCATATCCGAGCATGACAAAGAACAGGGTCATTTTCATAGAGGAGTGTGGTGCATTGTTATGGCAGAATTCTGCATACAGAAGAAGGTCTACCCAGGTTTTGGGGGTGGTGGCACAAAACATCCAAAGGTACATTTCCAATTCCTGGTTCATTCTTTCGGTCTGTTCATCTGTTTGAGAGTGATACACTGTGGAAAGGGTGAGGTTGTATTCCAGGAGTCTGCTTAGTTCAATGGCTACTGCAGATGGAAACTGAGGCCCATAATCTGAGATGATTTTATCCTGTAGTCTGAACTGTTTGAAAACATTATGAAAAAAGAGATTCACAACTCCCATAGCATCGATAGTTTTGGTACAAGGGCATAAGATTACTCCCTTCAAAAGGCCATGATCAACCATGACCATGATAGAGTCATAGCCCTGTGAACAGGGAAGGTCAGTGATCAGGTCCACCAATACCTGTTGGAACAGCCTTGTGGCATTAGAGGAAATGGGGGTGAGTGGTGGTTTAGTTGGGTGAGTGTTGACTTTGCACACTTGACAGTTGGGACATCTGGCAACAAATTTGTGGACAGGGGTGGCTAGTTCTGGCCACCAGTAATCCCACACGACTAAGACTTGGGTGCAAAAGACTTCTCTGTGACTGGCTAGTCTGGACATGTGATAATGGCATACAATGTCGTCTTGCTATTCTGGGAGGTAAAGTTGGTTTTGAAAGAAGAGTTGGCCCTGTTCAAACCTCCAGTCCGACATAGGGTAGTGGGCAATAGGGGAAGTGCCATCTGATATTGTGTGGAGTGCATCGACCATGAATGGGTCAGTTTCTGAGGAATGAATGACTTTATCTGTGATGGAGAGGTCAAGTTTCTTGATGAACAAGTGGTCTGGGAGGAGGGTGACGTCTTCATTGTCATGCTCGTATGTAGCAGGATAGGGATATCGGGAGAGGGTGTCCGCTGGAGTGACTTGAGCTGCAGGGAGGCTAACGAAGCATAAATTGAAATCCTGGAGAAATAACATCCATCAGGCTTGTTGTCAAGAGAGTTAATGGGGTGATTTGAAGAATGTCAATTTTGTGATCAGTGAAGACTGTAACTGGATGGCCAGCACCATGTAGATAGTGCTTCCAGGTATCCAACACATGGATGACTGCTAGCAATTCTCTGTTGTAAATATCGTAATTTCTTTTGGCATTCAAGAATGTCTGTGAGTGGTAAGAACAAGGATGGAATTCTCTGTTGTGGTCGCATTGCAAGAGTACTCCCCCAGAGGCGATGAGGGGTGTGTCAGTCATGATGGTGAACAGTTTGGAGTTGTCTGGCATTTGGAGGATGGGTTGGCATATGAAGATCTGTTTTAACTGTTTGAAGGTGTTTTATTGGTCTACTCCCCATTGCCATGTCTGACCATTTTTGGTCAGGTCATTGAGCGGTCAGGCGATGTTTGCATAATTGGGGACGAATTTTCAGTAGAAATTGCAAAACTCTAAAAACAAGCGTACTCCTTTGACCATTGTTGGATGTTTCCATTCCTCAATTGCCTTGACTTTGAGCAGGTCCAGGCAGACATGTCCTTCCTTTACAACCATGCTGAGGTATTCCATCTCTGGAGCATCGAACATGCATTTTGACAATTTCAGATAAAGTTTTTCCTTCCAGAACCTCTCCAAAACCTGTTTTGTCCTAGCTCAGTGAGTTTCAATATCAGCAGAGGTGAATCCCAGATTGTCCATATAAATGCCTAACCATCCTTCCACAATCATATCCCTGAAGATGTAATTCATCATGTTCTGAAAATGAGGAGAAGCATTGAAGAATCCAAAGAACATAACCTGTGGTTCAAAAAGTCCTTCTGTTGTGATAAAGGTGGCTTTCCATCGGCTGTCTTTGTCAACAAGGATGTTGTTGTATCTCCATCGAATGTTGAACTTGGTAAACCATCTGGCATTCTTAAACTTGTTGAAGAGGTCAGAAATGATAGGGAGCAGGTAGGCATTTTTGACTGTGTGGGAGTTCAAATACCAGTAGTCTTGACAGGGGCACAGTTTACTGTCCTTCTTCACTACAAAGAAAAAGGGGGATGCTTGCGGGGACATAGATGGTATGATTTTTCCATTGGTGAGGTTTTCCTGTACAAATTCTTTACATGCCAGTTGTTCAGAGACGTTTAGTGGATATGTTTTGGCAACCTTAGGGACGAATTCCTCGTCGGTGTTGATTTTGAAATCAAACTGCCCTCAATGAGGCAGCAGCTCTCTGATGGGGGGTTCTTCAAATACATCTTTGTACTTGGCATATGCAGTGGGGAGAGATACTTCTTCTTTCATGGCATTACAAGCTATCTTGGTGGAGACCATAACCTTGTTTATGATCTGGGTGAGGTGAGAGCTTTCCTTGTACTCTGGGTTCAGCTCCTTTTTGATCAAGAGGTTACCCGTTCTTCAATTGATGACAGAATTGTGTTTCTGTAACCAAGGGTGCCCCAGAATGACTGATTTCTTTCCTAGGTCAGTGACATAGAATTCTTGTACATGGGTAAAGGGGATGGTTCCTTGGATGGTGAGGGATAGACAAGTCACGAAGTTAATGGTTCTGTTCAAATTTTCAGTTCCATCCATGTTTTGCACTACTATTTTCTGTTTCAACTTCCTTAGTCCTAGCTTATGTCTTGTGACAAAGTTCCACGAAACAAAGGATCCAGTTGCTCTGCTGTTGAGCAGGGCTTTGGTGTTGACTTTCGTTCCATTGCCTTGTAACATAATGAGCAATCGCATTGCTTTGTCTTTGTTACTAGTAGTGTACAATGGTGAGAGTGTTATGGTGGGGAGAGAGTTTGTTGATGATAACTTCTCCCATTTCAAAAATCCAAGGTTGACATGGTGGGTTCTTTGGGCTCATTTCCTCCTTTCTCTTCTTCAAAACACATATGGAGAACTTTGAGGATTTCCTCATCTGAACTTCCTTTAAGTCAGAGAGCTTTGACATATTCATTAACAGGGGACTTCAGCACTACCTTAGGCTTTTCCACTTGGTACACTGGTGGCTTGGCTTCTCTTGGTTCCATGTTAAGGACATGAGTAAATCTGGAAGGGGGGCGTCTTTCTTTTCCTTTGCCCTTACTGTGGTTGGCTGTGACACAGCCCTTCTGCTTACAGATGAAGCACTTTCCTTCCTTCAGGAGAAGTGCTCCTTCATGAGGATGGAGGTGGACGTAGTTGATGTCCATGGCATTGGGGTCCCAGGCCCTAGCTCTGGGGTGGGGGGACAAGGAGAAATATTCCGCTTTGAGGTTTCTGACTCGAGTGAGATGCATGTGCAACTTGGTGGCTTTCTTGATGATCTCCTGCAACATAGCAGGAGTGGTATTCATGACTATATGGGAAGCAATGGTGTTATCTAGTCCTGTCAGGAACTTATGCTTCCGTTCTTCTTCATCAACAATCTTGGCCTGGTCGATCAGATTTCAGGCTTCTGTGACATATTCCTGGAATCCATCATTCCATTCTCTGGTGTCATTCTTCTGGCACCATTGACAAAGGTGATCAAGCTTGTATTGGACATTTGACTCCTGGTCTATAGAATAGAACATGGCATTGAAATCTTCGACCATCTTGTTGAAGGTCCTGTTGACAGCAGTGATGGCTCCATCATTAATTTTATCATACTAATATTCAGCGAAAATGCCACTCTGGCCAGCTCTCATTCGGTTGAGAGTCATGGACAACTTATGAGAATCTTGCATGTACAGCATGGCATTAACTGTAAAATAAGCCTTCATGGCTTTCATCCATCTCCAAGCATCTTCAGACTTTCCAGAGAACACTTCCAGGAGAGCTGCCTTTAGTTCTGCCATTGCTGGTGGTGGTGATTGTGGGGAAGTGAGAGCTATGGGAGAGGGTGGGGGTGATGGAGATGAAGGTGGGGTTGGCTTATCAGGTTTCAGGAATGGGGAACGGGCAGAATATGACTTCCTGAAGCCTAAAAGCTTCTTAGTTTTCTCCTGGGTAGGTGTCCAAGAGCTTTCTGGGATGTACAATGATGTGGTTGAGACCAGCTTTCCTGTAGATGCAGATATGAGAGGTCCAGAGTAGGTACTAGACTTCTTTAGGGTAGGGGTGGGGAGTGGGGAGGCCCAAGGGTCATGAAAGGAGCCTGGAAGGGGTGGTCGGCGAGGAGGTTGATCGCAATGATGACAAAGTATGCTCAGCAGGATGACACCTGAGAGTAGGGATGATCTAGTTCTTTTGTTATGCAGTAGTTGTAACCTGCATCTAGAAAGGCTTCTCTTTACTAGATGCACTAGCAACGTACTCACTTGAGACGATAAATGACCTAAGATGAGGTTAGGGCAACCAGACAGCTCAACGGTTGATATGCAACAGGTCATGGCACAGCAACACACGAGGACACAGCAAGCAAGATGGTGCTCTTCAAATAATGCCAAACAATGAAACTAGCCCACCAACGTGCTGCTAAACAGGCTCTAAGCTCAAATTAAATCCTCATAAAATTTTTGATGTAGAACCTCACTGAGACACTTACTTCCATGACGTTACACCAAGCTCTACAAGCCTGTTCAATCTGCACTCACACTCGCCAAGTTCAACATCTGTGCCCAAGCGGCCAGTGCTTCCAGCTGGGTTCTTCAAGCCGTTGTGTCAATGACACGACACATCGTTTGTAGGCCCGGATGGTGGCCTGAGATCGACACCCGGCTCATCACGAACATAAATAAACCACTCGGTCTTATCGCATCACTGCACAACAAGTTGCAACGTCGCAGAACTTCAAGTTATTCGATATTCCTACACCGTATCTTGTGTTTACATTGACTTCCACCACCTTCAGTGAGCAATCACATGGGACAAAATACGTCGAAGACAGATGCAGGACGTCGTGAACTCTAGCTGATTTAGCACTTGCATTGGCCGGCCACGCACCGGCAGCTGTTAAAGAGAGAATCAATCCCCGGAGCGTCATTCGCAGATGATACATGCTCAAGATTTGCCGCATTTTCAATTCCCATGCAACACATACCATTTGGGATTGGCCTGAGGGTCGAGGATGTGCCCTGACGGACATTCCACAAGCCTAAGCATACAAGATATGCTAGATATGCGGCACATGGGAGTCGATCGTAATGCCTCGCGAAGCCAATCCCCGTCTACGAAATATCTTTTGGGGCAAAAGCAAGGCGACCGGCGACGCACGTCACTGACGACCCCAATGTCGACTGTGTCCTCTCAGTCCGGGTCGCAGCGGCAACCTTGGTAATCCCCACCGGTGCGGAAGTGCTTATGAGCGGTGCAGAGGGAAATAATATGATTGGTGCACCTCCTGGCTCCCGCGCAGCCGTCTGCCGAGCAACCCCCGACATAGCCTTCACCGCCGCCGCACCTGAAGCAGGGGCATCCCTTGTACGGACCCGCAGAGCATTCCCCTTCAGTGTCGCCTGTGTTTACATACTCGGGCTGACAGCCTGTGATCCAATACGCATCTCAGAGCGTCGCTCGGGGTATGGAACGGGCAGATTTACCATTCGAGTAGCAGTCGCCGACGGGGCCGCAAATGACCGGGACATAACCCTATCGAGCAAGGTACAGTCAGCGATCCGTTCTTCCGCTCGCAAAGAATAGGGAATAACGTACATCAGAGCGTTTCGTGCTATCCACGTGGGGCATCGCAAACGTCAGGGAAGCGGCCGCCGCAGTGAGCGCGACGAAAAGCCTGAGCGAGTACATGATCGATAGACGTATGACTAGAAGACGTCACAGCCGAGGACTCACGCTTCGCAGGCGACATTTTTATACCTACACTGATGATAGATTGATGCTTCCAGACAGAAAATGCCGATAGTCCTATCATGGTGACCCTCCTCATCTGAGCGAGACGATTTGGCAGCGATCGGACCAACACGGGGGGGTTGCGCGTCGGCAGCGAAGTCGACACTGCATCCGCACCTGGGTGCACGGCACTTCATGGGGTACGAGTGCAACCAATCCGTCGCGTCAACAGAACACGTGCTTCCCGGTTACCAAGGTCCGTTGATCAAACGGTGTGCATAGACATAAACGCAGACTATGGATACGATGCATCTGTGGTCTCTGGTACAAGAGGTCATTCGTTCCCTCAGCCCGACCTGAGGTGGGCTTGAAGGGCGTCCGTGGGGTGTCAGTAGGTCTGAGTCGGCGCCTCAGTACTAGGATACACTCGGAGGCTTCGTTGCCATCCCGACGTGATGAAGCTCGCGGAGTTCCGTCGCAACGCAGACGCCCACTGGTGAAACACCCGTTGTTTCAGGTAACAGTATACGGACGCCAGGGCAGCGGCAGTGACAGAGCTGAATGCGTCGACGTTGATCAATGTCAGTCCAGCCAGGGAGAGGTTGCAACTGACGACTCTCGTGGAGAGCTTTGCAGACGTGGGATGTACATCAGTCACACTGGTTACTCATTAACCTTAGGGGTGGCCCGCCTGGCCAGAGCTCCATGGACGTTTGAGATTTTGGCATCCGTAGATGTTGTGTGCTACAATGGACCACAAGAAACGATACAGAGGAGGTACTGCAGTACACTTTCTCATAATGCATAAGGAAAATCTCATAATGTATACTACCAAAGCCTAATTGATTTTACTGAGAGTGTACGAAATACTAATATGCATGATGAAATTTTCTTATACATTATGAGAAAGTGTACTGTATTACAGCTAATTACAAAATGCATGTGGCTGTGTGAGAACCCCATGTGCATCTGAGTAAGAGCCTGTTTAGCAACATGTCAGTGGGCTAGTTTCATTGTTTGGCTCAATTTGACTAGTGGTAGAAAATCCAGCATCATCTTCCAGGATTGGGTCAGAGAGTGAACTAACCCAAGCTTGCCTTAAGCACACATACAGCCTGTAATTGACAAATCACTACCATGATGATCTCAATAAGCAAAGGCAGTGAATCATATACATAGTCAAGCTACTACATGTCCTGCTTCTCATACTAGAGAGTGTTATGTCACCATTGAACAGCAGGGCATCCACAGCATGAGGCATGACCTGTGTGGATGCTGCTTTTCAGGCTCTGATGGCATGTACCCAGCCCAAATCCTATCTGCTCTCTTGTCCACTCTGGGTGCAGCAACATTGAGAGGCTTCTCAGTACCACAGCAGGCCTGCTGTGCTTGTGATTTGCAGATGGTGTTGTGTTGCTATCAAACAAGTTCAATATGGGTGGGATCAGCTAATGAGCAAAGGGATTGGATTATCATGATAAAGGGAGAAGGTTTGGAATATTCTCATCTTCAACCCAATCCTGGAAGATGATGCTGGATTTTCCACCACTAGTCAAATAGAGTCAAACAATGAAACTAGCCTACTGACATGTTGCCAAACAGGCTCTTATTGAGATCATTGTGATAGTGATTTGTTGAAATTGTCACTAAGAATGTATTAATTACAGGCTGTATGTGTGCTTGAGGCAAGCTTGGGCTAGTTCACTCTCTAATCTAATTCTGGAAGATGATGCTAGATTTTCTACCACTAGTCAAATAGAGCTAAACAATGCAACTAGCCCACCAATGCATTGCTAAACAGGCTCTAAGAATGTAGCTGCTGGTGAGAGCTTATGTTGTACTACACCATATCATTGCCCTCCCCTACTCATCCTGAGGAGAGAAATTATGCCTTTACTGTTGCTCTGACTGTTTATTAAGTCATGAAGAAAATGGAAAAGGAAAAGGTATTGTTATGGTTGCTCTGAATAGGGGCAAATGTAGTTCTAGACTGAGCAAGAACCGAGTGGCAAAGGACAAAGGGTCAAGATGTAATGCTCATGATGGTTCTAGATACAATGCTAGTTGAGTCACCTGTACAACCATAGGGATAGAGTAATGACAAGGGTTATGCCTAGTGGGATGACTTGAGTAGCAAGAAAGTTCTGACCAGAGGTTCTGGCAGTAAATCAGAGGTGAAGCCCAGATATGATTAGGGAGAACAAGCTTAGGAAATACATTGAGTACATGACCAGGTTTGTATATGTATGAGTCTGAATCAATTAAGGGCTGGTTGTGAAATATTAGAGAACATGGTGGAATATATTTGAGTAAGTGAGATAGAAGTTGATAGAATGTGAAGGAATAAATGATAACAAAGCAAGTAAGGGGTCATGTGACTAATGGGTAATATAGGGTGAGTCATTGTGAAGAAAAGAAAAGTAGTCCATGTGGGTTAAATGAGTAACTGAGTATACAAGTAGTAAGAAAGGGATGAGAAAAGTTTAAAAAAAGAAACATAGTGTTAGAGAAAATCATAACAGGTATTACCACCAAGGAGGAAAAGTCTATCAAAACAAAGGAACTTCTTTTTACACTCATCCTTGACGACTATATTCCTTTTTACAGGGTATTCTGGAGAAACATGATTACAACAACTACAAGGTCTCTGAGAAGAAGTGGTTTTCATTCAAATTTGTACCTTCAAATGCAAAGAGGTACATATTTATTTTACTCAGGTTACTACTGAGTCTACTGTATATCATACTAGTCAAAGCACAAATAATGCTATGGATATTGATAGTGAGGCTAGGTACCAGTAAATAGTGAAGAAAATTCATAGCATTAAACCCAGCACTATCAAAATCTTTGTCAGCATGAAATATGTTGAAAAGCTTCCCTGTGATGACTCAGCAGATGACTTCAGTGAAGCATTTGACATAGTTAGTGACACTGGCAAGATATAAACCATTTGAAGCCTTTGTACTCTAAAGCTTATAACATGTGTAGAAAAGTGTATGTGGTGCCTCTGACCTGGATGTTTGACTTGCATGTTGGTGAATCAAGCTGCAAAAGCTTTACAAGAACAAAGACAATAATGGCTTTATATACATTGAGCCAATGAATATAATTCCATTGACACCTGCTATGATCTTGGATTGGTGCCATGCTCTTGTATTTTTTTTTCTGAATTTGCATGTGTTCTGGCAAGTACCTTGGAGAAAGGACAGGCCACATTGCAGATTCCACACAATCTTAAGTTGTTCAACATGATGAGCAAGGCACTGTTCTTATATCCCACCTAGAGAGCAAGTGCCTAATCTTTGGCTTTACCAGGCATTGATGTTAACCCTCTGATTTCTGTCCTTCTGCTCCAGACACTTACAAATTCTGGTCTTGCCTTGGCATTGCCTGGATCAGCCCCAGCCCACATGTCTGTTACACCCTCATTACCCATCCATGTGCTGTCTAAAAGGCAGAGTTTACCACTTCTTCCTTCACTGACCCAGCTGTCATGGTTTTTGCACTATGCAGAAGCCAACCTGAGTGTTTGGAATGCCAGAGTATATGAGAGGCAGCTCAAATCACAGGGCATAAGGCCTGACATCCTTGCTGATACCAATGACAAGACTCTCATGAGAATTGGTATCTCAGCCAGTGACATCATATGGCTCAAAAAAGGCAGTTTCACATGGTGAAACAGCATGAATGCAAAGCACAAATGCAGCAATACTGTGATGTCTGCAGGATCAGATTCTCACTCAAGCAAAAAGGTTACTTACATGAAATAGTACCATGATAGTGGTGACTGTTGCCTTATTGGCCCATCAATAAGAGTGTCTAGGGAGGGACCATCAATGGATGCAAGTAATGCAGGCCCACTGCCAGTGTGAGATGATAAAACTGGGCCAATCTGCTGTGAAGACTTGAGGTATGGAAATTGTTTGAATGTGCCAGAACCTCCCCTGCAAAGAACTTTGATTTGTGCTACCATTGTAATGTTCAGAAGCAGTGGCTGCCCATTTCCAATGATTACCTTGTTAACAAGTTGAGCAAGTAGCCATGGCAGCTACCTTTTACTACCATGTCATGTAGTCTTTGCAATTGATCATACTGCTGACATGATCTTTTGACTTAGCCTCTTTGATCAACATAAAATGTGCAAAAGTTGACAATGTAAACTATACTATGTAATCTGACAACCTGAAAAATCCAACTGCCTTCCCTGGCGTAATATTCTGACAAGCATGAACAATTGCCATTGGCTTTTTTTCCTCCAAGACTCTGACCTCAAATTTCAATCCATTCCTGCTTTCTAGGTAGCTTTGACTGATACATTATCCTGCTATCCTTACCCTGCCACAGTTAATTCTGACAATGTCAATGTCACTCTACTTCCAGATTCACTTTTTATCAACCTCATCAATACATCAATACTGCCCTTGCCTCCAAACCAGAATTCTCCTCTTCTGATGACTCCTTTGTTATCAATGCTCTAAATGCCCTGACAAACTCATTCATCCTCCTTCTGTGTTCCAACATGTTGGACTGGCTTCATGAAGACAGTTGCCTTTACTTCCAACAATGCCTCTACATTCCAGCACCCCTCCATCATAACCTTGTCAACCATGTTCACTCCTCTCCATCAGGTGGTTATGGCAGTATTTTCCACACTCAAATCACCCTCATGCATGACTACTGGTGGCCAGGATTAGCTACCTACATGGACAAGTTTGTCCTTGGTTTCTCCACTTATCAACCCAACAAGGCAAACACTCACCCCACTGTTCCCCTCCCTCTCTCCTATCTCATCCACCACAACTCATTTCTTTCAATTCCTTGCTGTCAATCTCATCACCAATCTCTCACCCACCATAGGCTTTGATTCTATTATGGCCATGGTAAACCATGGCCTCTTGAAGAGAGTAATATTCATCTTCTGCTCAAAATATATCAATGTCACAGGAGTTGCTGTTACGAATTTCCTCCTTTCTCCTACTTACCACTCTGTTTTGTCATGCCTTACACTGTTCTTCTGACCATGTTCTCACTCATGTAGTAACAGGACTTGACACTCTCATCATATATGCATACACTCTTCATTTCCTTCTTATCTTGTACTTCTTACAGAACAGGCATTTCTCTTTCAACTAAGGTCACTTCTCATTTGCTGCCCAGCATCTGATCATTATTGTTCTATCCCATTCTTTGACCTTCCATAGGATGTCACCCACAGTAGTTTTCATCCCCTTCTATGACCTTTCATGGACCAGCCCTTAAATGCCACACTCTGTATATTAGTTGTTACTACACACCATGTCCCCCATCTAGTTCTATGCAATTCTACCTTGTGTTGCAGAGCTAGCATCTTTCTTAGGCATCACCACCCTAAGTTAGCTATATCAGCCTAGTGGAGAGCACTGTCTTGCTTGCTGTGTCCTCATAGTGTTGCCTTGCTGTGACACTGTTCAACCGTTGTAGCCATCTGGTTGCCTCGATCCAGAGTTGGTCATTCATTGTCTTCAGAGGAGACTTCACCTCACCTCATCATCATTGAGCCTGTTGTGCTTGAGGTGCTAGTCTGCAACTACTGCATAACAGTTGCCCTCTTTTTTTTCAAACATGTTTATCCACATTTCAGTCTGCATAACTGACTTCTGTCTGACTGAGGACCCCATTTTGCCTCTGCCTTCACCTACAAACTTACCTGCCTACTTGACTACACCTTATTCCTATCTACAGCCTATCATATTCAAATGAATGAACAAATAGAATGCATAAACTAAGAATTAGAAACTTACCTGCACATTTTCTTTGTTCAGAACCCCACCTCATGGCATAATTTTCTTCCTCTAGCAAAATTTCACCATAACTCCATCCCCCACTCCTTCACCCTGCACTCCTTCTCACTGACCCTAGGATATGAACCTAGATTCTACCCTCTCCTCAGAAAAACTTTCATTCCAGCCTTGGAAAAATGTCTATTTAATCTGAAAGAAGTGCAGAAGGAAGCCCTGGCTATGAAAAATTGTGTATTCTCATGAAAAACTGAATCAAATCTAAATTGTGCTCCTGAAAGGGAGGAGATAAGGTTTGGTTAGAAGCCAAGAACCTGAAATTCCTGGGCTGCTATCCTAAATTCACTCAATGGTAATATGGTCCCTTTTTGATTGACAAGGTCATCTTCCCTCTTGCCTACAAACTCTGCCTTTCTCCTACCTAGAAGATCCACCCAGTCTTTCATGCATTACTCTTATCTCCCTTCCATATATTGCTCAAATTTGGTACCCCATATCTAGAACCACCACCTGACTTCATTGATTACAAAGAAGAGTATGAAATCAAAGCCATTTCTGAGCCATAGAGGCTCTGCCTGATAGCACCACTTTCTGATTCAATGGAAAGAATATGCCTAGGCAGAGGATACATGGGAACTAGAACCTAAAACTAATGTAGGTCATGTCCATTCCCTACTGAAAGCTTACAAGCATTAACACTCCCTCTGAACAACTGCAATCCCTTATCATGTTTTATACCTACAACTTCACCATATCCATTAAATCCTCCCCAACTTTGCCCCCTCAGTCCTCTATCAGAAAACTAGCCCACCATCTCTGTGACCATTCTATCTCTTCACTGCTTGAATCCAGTGAAACAAATCCTCCCTCACAAGGACATCTTCCTCACTCTGCTATCATACTTCCTACCCACATTTCCTTTACATACAGATTGCCTCCCCCACACTGAAAAACATCTCATGTTTGTAGCCATGTTAGAAGATCCTGAACACACATTTCTTGTCAAATACTCTCCCATTTTCATCAAATCCACCACACTTCCCTCTCTGTTGTGTTTATACCACCTTCTTGCTCAAACACACACCACCCATGTGACTGTCATCTCTTTCTTTTTCAACAGAATGCAGTTAGGTATCCTTAGTCAAGGTATCAGCCACTGCATTGCCAATGTTCTCAATTTATTAAACACTATGGGGTTCTGCAATGGCAGTGATGCCATGCCTGCCCATCTCTTTCATTCACTGTTGGAAATCATCCTTCTATCTCTATTCAAATAATTTTATGCTGAATACTTTGCTAAATAACCCACCTCACAACCACATTCTCCATCTCCCACATCAGTTCCACCACTGTGTCCTCCCACAGAACACATCTCAGATGCTCTCATTCATTTTGATCCTCCCATGTGTCCTTCCTCTCATTCCTACTTCATGTTATGCTGCTAACAAAGACTTGCATAATTACTTCAACCTTTCGTAGGTTCCACAGCTAATGGCTGGATGATGCTCAAGGTGTGAGAGCACCCTATACCAGAGTGAACGAACGCGACACGGGAATTACCCTTCCATGGGTTTGATGACCTTGATGGACTTGATACTGTTTGGTTGAGTACAAGATTGGTGTCGTGGCTTGAAAACACTCGAGGACACAGCAGCTAGAGACGGCTAGCACCACAAGGTTGAGATAACTAACTTAGGGTGACAAGGCCTAAGAAAGAGACTGCTCTGTTTGCAGGAGAGATACAAAAGAACAGAATATGGAACACTATGCGCAGTAGCGACTTAAGTACAGAGGCTGTTGAGATAAGGGCTGGCATATAGAAGGAGATGGAACATCGGAGAAATCGGAAGACGAGGTAAAAGAAATGACTAATGCGCTGTGGATTACCGAGATTTGGAATATGAAGGAATATAATAGAAACCAGTATCTGGAAAGCAGCTAAGCCCGAGTCATTCGGGAAAGTGTCTGTATTCAAGTATGAAGAGCAAAAGAAGTAAGCGTAATGTGAGAAAGAGTATAAATGT